>JAGDQP010056049.1:1105-13014 GCA_022664845.1 Lepisma saccharinum
TTATGATGAAGTGTTTACGTTTAGTGTCACCGGTTTCTCTGCGTTGTTGTGATCCTGTGATTGAAGGTGCTTGACCTAGCCGTCGATTTTGAGTTCAGCTCTTCGATTCTTTTGATGCTGCTATGAAGTTCCATTCCTGAACCTAGTGGTTAAGTTCCCTGGGAGATAGCCACCTACAACTTTATGAAAATTTGTGTTCCTCCTGTCACCCCAATGAGTGTGCATATGTGCGACTTCATTAATATTTAATCATGTTGATATTTGCCAGCCTAGTGATTTTCTGTGTAACCGCTTCGAGGTTTAGTGAATATAAGTATATTAATTTAGCAAGGTCAGGTGACTTGCTGTTAGCCTTTGAGACAGGAGCAGAGTACTCCTGTATTTGCAAAGTGCTGGTTATGGCATTACTTGAAGTCAGTGGGGATATAGGCGGGGACACTGTTTGTAAGAGGTGTAGATGGCTGGACCCCAGTGAACCTTTCTGCGTTGAGGTACAGGTATGGGAGGTAGGTAGGATGAGTGATGATGTATGGAAGTGGCTTACGCCCGCTCGCTGGGGGCGCCCTGTGGTAACCTGCATGCCTTATCTTAGCCCTGCCACAGGGGTTGTGGAAGTCTCTGTTTGATTAAGCCTCGTTCCAGTTTGGGCTAATCTTCCACGTTGAGGGTGACCCGGATCTTGTAATTTGTTTATAGGCAAGATAGCCAAATCTGGCAGTGGTCATTCTGTCACGCTACAAGTTATTTATTTTTATTGGCGACCGTGACTAGCACGTCGATCGCTTCTCTTCGAATGGTATTTGCCTAGAGCAATCGGTCGTGATCTGATATATTACCTTACCTCCTCAAAGATTTTGTTTTCGTTCTGCAGTGTGTGATTCAGTGTTGCTAGGTCATGTGAGAGTTTCGATTCTTTTGTCTGTGATTTGAGATCTTTTGTTTTGCGATAAGGTGACACAGTTCCGGTTCGGTTCTTCGATTCCGATTCGTTATTCTTTATATCTTCTTTATATTCCACTTAATTCTACATTATAAAAGAAACCAAACATGTCTGCCAAACAATAGTAACATAGGAAACAATATAAACAACCTCAGACAATGCATAAAGCTAAATTTGCCATTTTGTCTGAAATAGTGCATTCGTTTAATTAATATTGTTTTCTTAATTGCTTAACCGTTTCAACTTTGTCAACTTCACCTTCTCTTTGAAGTAACACCTTATACCGTCTTACCTTGAACAGGAAACACAATTAGAAGATTTGTATCCGTTATCGTGAAACAGTTCCATCTTCATCAAAATACATCACCTGGATTAAAATAAGTTCAGTTGATTCCTGATAACAGAATCTTATAACAGCACGGTAAACAAAATTTCAAATTCACACAATATTCCTAATCTCAATGTAGGCGTATACTCAATTAATTCCGTTCACCATTTATACTAAATTAGGTTTATTTTTCTCATGCTCATTAGTTCCTACATTAAGCGATTCCGATTCCTGGAACTCTAATTCCGTTCAGAAATCACTATCAACCAAATTATTCACACCTTCTAAAAACCAAACAAAACTAAATTGCACTTGATTAGTTCACATCAAATTATAACGTCTTCAATATACATGCAGCAATCTTTACCACATTGTTTACAATACTCACCTATGACGCAATGGTTGTATCTGCGATGAAAATTAAGTCTATCTCCATAAGATTTTTGTAAAATCAGTTCAATATCATCTCTATTGTACGATACACCATTTACAGTGCTAGAATCTGATTTCTTATCATCTTCCATTTTAACTTTATTATCAACAAAATCAGAATCTTCAAATAAGAAAGACTCCAAACCGAAGTTTTCGTTTTCTTCTTTATTATCACTCTTCTCCTTATCTTCTTGAGAAAGACTAGACGTTCTTGTCGACTTGTTCAATGAGTGGTTTTCGGAGAAACTTGAATGTCTGACTGTTGTGGTTCCGAATTCATAATTTTCAATTCAGATTGCTTAACCTCTCTTAGTTTAACCGAAGGAGTTTCTTCTGCCTTTTCCTTTATATCGTCCATTGGGACAGTACTCAATAAGCGAGATTGTAAGTTCTCTAAGTTTTTCATAACCGACTTCATTTCTTTAGACAGAGATATTATCCTTTCTTCCAAACTATTGATCATCGATGAATTCTGTGTCATGCTTCCAATACCCGAAATTGTCCTAAGCGAAGGTGTCTCCTGATTATTCTTACTTGGTTTTTCTACTAGATCGTTTTCAATTGGTTTAACCACTTCATTTAATAGATTTTGCTTCCAATGAGGAAAAAACAGATTAATACCCTTTCTACCTAAAATTATGAAAGGTAGAGAATAGCGACAAATGAAGAATGTTACATTCTTTATTATTTGACCAAACGCACATGCAACCGTTACTTTTGCAATGATAGGTATTCGGCCTCCCGATAATGACCTCAACAAACTATTTGGTGGTAATCTCATGCATTTCAAACCTAAAGCATTAAAGGTATTCACGTCTATAATAGGCTGCACCGGTATCTAAAAGTACATCTATATCTTTACCCTGGATGCTGAGAGGTATTGTTAACTTATCATTATCTGCCAATCGTTGATCATCTATTATGTTGCCAACCCAGATGTCATCGATAGGGATACCTACTTCCAAATCATTTCCTGTTTTTGAGCATGTAGTTAGATCTTCCTCTTCCTCAACTAACCCTACTTTTTGTTATTGAGATTTTCGTTTTTTTGCATAACATTGTGCATTGAAGTGATTTTTCTTTTTACAGTATGAGCAGGTCTTTCCGAAAGCCGGGCATCTATTAAGCTCATGTGTGTATCCGCAAGAATTAGATTTGATCTGTTTTTGTTGAGTATTATTATTACCAGTATAAGTTCTTACATGTTGAGATCTGGGTGTTGTCGACCGTGACTGCACAGAATGAATATTACTAGATCTTAATGCATTCGAAATTACTCGACTCTGCGATTCTACAATCTCAAACTGTAGAGCTAAGTGTGTCGCTTTTTCAAATGTTAGCTCGTCCTCCTGCAGTAATCGTTTTCTTAACGATGTGTCCAGAACCCCAAGGACAAGTTGGTCCTTACAAGCTTCATCTTCGAAATTTCCGAATTTACATTTCAAGGCTTGCTGGCGTAATTGCTCTATATAATGTTGTATAGACTGACCCGTTTGTTGAATCAGTTTATGAAATGTATATCTTTCAGTGGTCGTATTAATTGGTTTGGAATAGATTTTTTTCAACAAATCCACTAATTGGCTATAAGATGTTTTTGTTACTTCTTGTGGTCTGATCAACTCTTTCAACTTCGAGTACAGTTCCGGTGACAAGGAAGTTAACAAAATTTGTTGTTGTTTATCTGTTTTCCAGTCTTGAAGTTCACTGTACAAATTAAACCTTTCAATGTAATTTTCTACAGATTCCCTTGTTTCATCAAAGCTATAGAAGGCTAATTTTGAATCTGCCATGATTCACTCATAAAATCTTTGCAATCAGAATCTGCTAAAAGGTTCGTATCAACACCGCCTCGAACGCCAAATTGTCATATTTTATTTTTTTTATTTTGAGGGAATATCTAAAGAATAGCCGAGTGTTTAAAATCTTATAACGAAACCTGTTGCAAACTCATCAAATTAAAGAGAATGACATTATCCATCATTTAATCAGAGAATCTGATATCTCCGTCATACATTGCTCATCAGTAGTTAACATCAATACATAACCATATTACAAGATGCATACGTACTAATTTTCCATATGGTCTTTTACAGATAAAAGTACTTTGGTACAGTTTACCTTCTGAAGTGTACCCACTGACAGCATTTCATATTTTATTCGGATTTTCCAATAATCCATAGAAGCCCTCTTTATATTCCACTTAATTCTACATTATAAAAGAAACCAAACATGTCTGCCAAACAATAGTAACATAGGAAACAATATAAACAACCTCAGACAATGCATAAAGCTAAATTTGCCTTTTTGTATGAAATAGTGCATTCGTTTAATTAATATTGTTTTCTTAATTGCTTAATTGTTTCAACTTTATCAATGTGATTCTGCACATGCACTTTGATATGTACATTTTTTTTATTGCAAAGCTCTACCATATGTGCAATAGGAGTCGAAGCCCTGGTACGAAGCTTGAGAACTACCCCGTATACAGGATGTGTTAAAGGCTATTGTAACGTTGTCCACATAAGATAGACTTAAATGTGAGCTGAGTTATACAGACTTTTACAATAGTCTAGTCGTAAAAATAGGCCAGTAATAATTTAATTCAATGTTTTCGGACGACGCATTACTTTCTTTTTTTTAACGCATAAAGGGTTGTTATGTATGGGAACTACTAAGTATAGCTAATAGGGCCATTTCTCTCTCCCTGGCTTTGTCTTCTTATTCTTAAAAAGAGGTAATTACCTTTTTCCAAGGCGTTTAATTTCTCTCCTAATAATAGCCAGGGCAAAGTTATGGTAGATGATTTTTTTTTTAATTCGAAGACATAATTTAGAATGTTTGTCTATCAGCTAGCTATCAGAAGTAATTTAGATCAATCATTTTCTCTGCATAATTGTCTTGCAGGGAAGGAGTAGTGACAGATTTTACTCAATTAAAAATAGTTGTACTTTCCATCCACTGAAGTCAAAGGTAGATTGTAATCTAACAATTCCTAGGCTAATAATCTAAAAAAAACTAAGTAATAGTTTTATTACAAATAAAACCAAAGCACCACCGTATAAATTCGACTTATAACATATCCCCTCAAAAAACTTCAAAGTCATAGGAACAAATGGAGTTTACTAAGCGAATGCCGGGGCCTGCCAGTTTTAGTCAAATTCATAGATTTTCCCACCGGTGTCCATTACTAATCCAACGGTGTATGGCTTATCTCTGTCGAACTTGTGGCTACTGACAAGTAAAGTACCCGAAGTGAGGACTCGAGTTGCTCATCAAGTGATACCTTAAATTGAAGCTAGTGACGAGTATAGTACACCTGTGAAATCCTAGCTGCAGAGCTCCAGTAATAACAAGGTTATGGCGGGTCAAAGTTCAAATAGAAAGCAAATTTAGCTGCTTCTAATGTCCACAAAAGTGATTTAAAAGTTTTATTCTGTATTCTGGAATAGCCTGCCTGCCGATCGTGATGAAGTCTTGCTTTTGCTGGATTCATGGAGTGCAAATAAGGATGATATCAAATGAATTATGCCCTAATCATATAACACTGTTCAAACGTTTAATTCCTGGTGGTTGCACTGGTTTCATCCAACCACTTGATGTTTACTTCTTCCGTCCATATAAATCATTTATCAGGTTCATTACTGACACAGTTATCGCTTCCTCGGAAATTAATCTCTGGCATCGGGATAACATTTTACGAATGCAGTCCTTCACTTTCTTCCAATTCAGCGCCTCACGATTTCGCAACATGATCAGGTTTGCGTTTTACAAAAGCAGCTACTTGGATGAGGAGCCCGAGCCCTGGATTTCTCCTTTGGATTATTGTTTTGATTCTAATATACGTGACGAGTGTTACAAGACCTCATGTGAGAACATCTCTTTTGTCAAGTGTGCTCACTGTGAGCAAAGTATCTGCTTATCACACGCCTTCATTGACGACTTACATATTGATTGTATCAATGTGTAGTACTTTGTACGTGCCTCTTTCCTTCACATGAATCGCATTTCAATTCAAACCCATGTCCTTCTGACTTTTGTTCTGCCTTTCGTTGTGACTTGTTTCAATACAATTCGCTTTCTCTTTGAACTTTGACCCGCCAAAACCTTTTTATTTCTGGAGCTCTGCAGCTAGGATTTCACAGGTGTACTATACTCATCACTAGCTTCAATTAAGGTATCACTTGATGAGCAACTCGAGTCCTCACTTCGGGTACTTTACTTGTGAGATCTAGTAGAGTTACAAATGGATAATACGCGTACTAAGCGATTCGAAAGGACTTGCCAGTTCTAGTCACATTCATAGTTTTCCTCACCATTGCAGACCATGACGAATCCAACGGTTTAAAAATCATCTCTGTCAGACTTATATTTATAAAAATTTAGGAGGGACACAAATGGAGAATGCAAAGCGACTGGAAAGGACCTGCCAGTTTTAGGGTCAAAGTTATAGGTTATTCCAGGGTTTCAGGCCTTGTGACATGCAATAGTACTTCTGTTTACATGCCTCCTTTACTCACAGTTTTTCCAAGAATAAAAAGGCAGAACTTCTCTATAGATATATCTGTTGCGGCTGCAGCCTATATGAGGCACATGAATATTGATAAACACAGACAGTAAGATGTTCGTTAGTGAGAGTAAAAGTAACGTTAGGATATATTTTTTATACATAAATCAGAAAAAGAGAGTTTTCATATAACTTTAAACTAAATTAGATTTTTTTTTTCAGGAAACCACACAATAGACCTTGCAACTCTTCCAAATATTACCCCATTTCAAATATGATGTTGCTATCCTGTTACAAAATTCTCATATCTCACCTTCACTACATAAAATTTTTCAGGTATTTGCTGTTTTCTAAAACAGCATGTTTACATTCGCGTCGGCACCTGTTGTAGAAGCTGAATAAAGAGGGGATTTGTGTAGTCCCCTCCCTTCTTTTTTCCCTCGGACTAAAAGCGAAGACAGGGGCGGGGCGCGGCTGGCTTACTCTCATCAAACCTTTGACAGGTGGACTGGAATAGCTATGTAAAAATACTATTTTTTTTATTGGTGTATCAGATATGATTGCAATTAAAATTATTAGAATCGTTTGTTCACAAGGAATAAAACAAAAAAAAGTTGGTCTTTCTAGGGCAAGTGGTTGCAAAGTTAGACATATTGTAATTTGTAGAAAAAATAATAATTTTATTTATTCTATTAAAGATATCCAGTTCCTTAGAAAATGAAGATATTCGGTATCAATTTTCTGTCCATAAGCACCAATAGTAAACTTTCTAGCTCTGGCAGAAGTAGAAGACCGTCTTAAGGAATGAATAGAAAAATGAGAATGTACCGAAACGTATTCCATTGTTTTGAGAACCTAACATTTTGACAAAAAATCACACTAAGGTTAATAAATCGTCTACAAGCAACTTAGTCCAGTAGAAATAGGGAAATATGATGTGATATCTAGAACGAATTGGTACAAAAGAAATTCTTTCACACGGCAAACCAGTATCCCTTCTCCCATGACGTTCACGAAACTGTCCGAAAATGTCAATTTTTATGCCCGTCAAATAGCTCCCCAATGTAATCAGATGTCATAAGATCATTATAGTTTGGGAGCCAGTGGGCTACCAATGCACCCCTTTCTCATTGGGAACCAATTTATTTTTATTGTTTAGAGACTAACTAAATTTTAAAGTGATGTTCCCCAAAAAAATGAATCTAGTTTTGCACCAAAATCAAGACCATTTGATTCATGCCTGTTCAGCCTAATTCCCGTTCTGCCTAAAGGCCCTCCAGCACTTGGAAGAAAATATTTTTGATGACTTTATCTTTCGAGACAGGGAATTTTATGCAGGGAGAGAACTTTTAGCGAAATGCAGCTCCGAACTGCACGCCTCCTAGCGTGTTTTTTGCAGATCGGAACCCATATTTTTTAATGACTGTAATAAGCTGTTTAGTAATTATAACAGATTCTGTAAGAAAAATAACTATTTCTTCAAGTTTCGTAATAAATTTTGGATGTTATTCTACTTGTTTTTCCCGAAAAAAAAAACGACTAGGAGTTATTTTAAAAGAGCCTTTGTCTTCTACATCACATCTCCTTCTCAGGATCACCTTATCAGGTGATTTGTCTTCTATATATTACTCTACACTACATGCAATATTATTATATATACTTATATTGTCAATGTAAATAGCAACAACATAATATATCACATATCGTCAACGTAACTAATACAATTTAACACAAGAGCTCATCATCACTACTATGATAGATAATATCAACAAATATTAAAAAATGACAGATGTACATACTTATAACACAAGGCAAAAAAATCAAATCCGTGTAACAAAATGTAGATTGAGTTTTACTCAAAAGAACTATGTACAGGTGGGAATCCGTTTTTATAATTTGCCGCCCGATGAAATAAAATTGATGGAAAAAAGAAATTTAAATACAAATTAAAGAAATTTCTTAAATGTAACTGTACGTACAATGTAAAAGAAACTGAATCATTATTGTACCAAATGACTTCAAGATTTTTATCCTATATCTTATACTGGAATTGGGATAGCCATAGGACATTTTTTTTAATGACATCCAACTTTTTATCTTACAATTGTAATATTCTTATGTATACTACAATTTCAATGTATATATAATATAAATATTTTAATAAATGTGACAATTATGTACAGATTTGACTATATCTAAACATCACATATGTATATGATGTAAAAATGAATAATGAATAATAATAAATGTAAATGATAAGAAATTGCATCCAACTGCAATTAAGCCACCATAACACACGATTTCAGCCTGCTTCTCAGTGATTTGATCTTTTGTCGAACTCGCCTATATTTAAACTTTGTTTCCTTCGGCTTCCTTCGTACCTCCAACATTAACATAGAAACTTCATTTTCACTCTGTTCCTGTTGTAGAAGCTGCACGAATGTAAAAATATTGGGATATTCTTTTGCTAGCTTCCTGTTTAATTTAGAGTGCCACCCCACAACAACATTAGTTGTTCTTGCTTCAACATTGTCGTAATGGTTCCGTATTTCTGCGTAGTGTGTGCATTTAGAACAGTGATGGTGAGGTCTTGTGTTAAATTGTATTAGTTACAGTGACGATATGTGATATTTTGTATTGCTGATATTTACATTGACAATATAAGTATGACAATATAGGTATATTGCATGTAGTATAGAGTCATGTATAGAAAACAGATCACGTGATAAGGTGATCCTGAGAAAGGAGATGTGATGTAGAAGACAAAGGCTCTTTTTAAGGGCCGCCTTATGCATCCTCTAGCATTGTTTGTTTAATATATGACTAAACATGTATTGAGGATGTAAACTGTGGCATCTTTTAAGTACTGAGAGCCTTAGCATGCTGGAAATAAACTATTGGAAATCCGAATTAAACTTTGTTATGAAATGACTTGATATTAGACTGAAGTAAGTTTGTTTTGTGTTCGTTTCAGTTCTAATGTCAAACGACTTTCTTGCAACTGAGTCAATCAATTTTCCATTTCTCTGCAGGTATTTAAACAATCACATTCATCTTTACAAAAGCATATGTCAATAATACTGCTAATAACAGAACTGTATACTAGTCATTTTTCCAGGAAGAACAAGTAGAATAACATCCTAAATTTATTACGAAACTTGAAGAAATAGTTATTTTTCTTACAGAATCTGTTATAATTGCTAAACAGCTTATTACAGCCATTAAAAAAAAGGGTTCCGATCTGCATAAAAACACGCTAGAAGACGTGCAGTTCGGAGCTGCATTTCCCTAAAAAAAATCCCTCTCTGCATGAAATTCCCCGTCTCGAAAGATTATGCATAACGGGAATTCCCGTTCTGCCTAAAGATAAGATAATTGAAAGCATTTTCTACAAAATGCTGGAGGGTCTTTAGGCAGAACGGGAAGACACCGGCCATTTATCGTAAAAACTTGGTCAATAGTATCATATTTTCTCACAAAGCAACTTACGTTGAGAGAGAAATGTTTAACTCCAACTTCAAACTCGACAATATATTACTTGTCTTGGCCCAAAGAAATGCTAATTGTATGATAGCATCCGCCACCCCAGAAAACTTTGGGTACTGACAGCCCGAAAAATGGGTACGAAAAATGCTGATTTATAATCTAGGCCATATTGGATATCACATGAAAATATTTTTCCTACTCAGTATGAATATGACGAATATTTCCTTCAGAAAATAATTTTAGGGATTCCAAATTTGTAGCAACAACTAAGAGAATACTGTTTTCACACCATAATGCAAACCTCTTTTGGTTGAAAATTAATAATTTGTCTTTTCAAACATATTTTAAAAGAGCATTTCTTTTGAACTCAGTCAAACTTCAAAACCACTACGTAAAGTGACCCCCCTGTTATTTGCCTTGCCCCCAAAGAAATTGTAATTATACAATAACCTCCCCCCAAAAGTGGAAATCTGGAAGTGCAAAAGGGCGGTGATGCGTTTTAAACTAAATCATGAGGTATCAAGCGAAAAGATCCAAGTGAATATAAATAGTTTCTTCAGAAAAATATTTTATGTAGTCCACAGTTATAGCAAAAATTGAACTGGTTGACATTTCTGGTGAAAATTGTTCATGAAACTTTCTATGGAACATTATATTTATTTTTTTAATTTAAGCAAGTTTTTATTCTCTGAAAACTCTTGATTATTTTATTGTTTTGTAGAAAATATACACCAACTCTTGCATAGAATTCAGCAAGTCATTCATCTACATCATCATAACTGAAAATCAATATCGTTTCCATTGGCATAAAGGTTTTTCTATTACACTGTCTGCCAAAATATTGCAGCTTTCATCTGTTTCTTCATTTAGTGTCTGTCTTTCAAGGCCACAGAAACGTCAAGGTCAAGGAACAATTAAAAAGTATTTTAGCATTTGACAACGCATGTTTCTACTCACTCCAGAAATTCCTAACCTCGCGATAAATATCAAGAAAGTTGTAATTTAAAATATACAAAGCGGTTATTCTACCGGTAATACTTTACGGTTGCAAAAGTTGGAGTTTGACCCCAGCACATGAACATAAATTACGAGTGTTTGAAAATAAGGTCTTGAGGAAGATATACGGACCGAAACGGGACGAGATGACTGGGGAATGGAGGAGACTGTATAACGAACAAATTCGCAGACTTCACGACTCACTCGATGTTGTAAGAATAATGACATCACAACGACGCGACGGGGGAAAAATAAAAATTATATTCCATCGTGGTGGTAAGTCGGATGGAGAAAACTGATGGGAAGACCTAGACGACAGTGGGAGGAAAATATTAGACCGTATCTTCGAGAAATAGGTATTTGTGATGAAAACTGGCTTGATCTTGCTTAGGATAGAATCCTATGGAGAACGTTTGTCACTGCGGCGATGAACTTGCGAGTTCCGTAAGCCATAGAGTAAGTGTGTCTGCCCTTCTGCATCATAGTACAAATGGTAAAACTGGCCGAAGGATTTTGTAGAGAGCTTACCAAACTGTCTTTTCTTTTTATGTCCAACCGTTACCCTCCCAAAGGTTTAATATGTCTTGAGGCATTGTCCTAACCAAGTTTTAAATCCGAGCCTCATAATTCGACCTCTTTATTTGCTCAACTAAAGAGGCATTTGACGGTAGTCGCAAAGAGAAATCTACGTTTGCCCTCGTTGAAAGCATCCAATCCTTTTCTCGGTATTAGCTGTTCACTGTGACACGCAAGAACGTTTACTACATCCGAATAGAGACATACCTGTGTTTCAAAGGTAAACTACACCATGTCACTTTCTTACCAAATTTGAACCTAGTACATAGGTTTGTACACTCAGTTACAATATGTGGAGGTTAGAATTATCCAGGAGAATTGTTTCACTCTACGTCTAGTAGTCAGACAATCAACATGACAGTACGAATATGCGTCAAAACATGACATGCCAGGATATTCCTCCATTTGGAGGAAGAAACAATGAGCCCTTGTCCATCATTTAGAGAACCACGAGATAGATAGAGAGAAATTAAATTCACCTTTTGTTCTAAGAGATAGGAATTAATGCAAAGAAAAGGAAAATAACAATATGGACATCATACAGGAATCATCATTATGCAGTGCAACAAAACTTGTCTTGCTAAAACACACGCACACACGCACACACACACACACACACACACACACACATATATATATATATATAT
>JAGDQP010056050.1:0-13014 GCA_022664845.1 Lepisma saccharinum
TTGAAATTTAGATTTCCCTTAAATAGTACGTATTTTGTCTTATCCGATTATATTGTTAATTTATTTTATTTTCGGACTATCGAACTTCTACTGTATATGTTCAGTGATTTGGAAATGTCTTCTCTTTTCTTCTCTTTCTGTTTTTTTTTATTTTCGAATTCAGTTCGCTGTTTAAAAAATGTTGTTGTAGTATTTAAAATTCTCAATGGCAGAATTTACAACGTTGCCGCCAAGTCATATCCTATGAACCAGTTTAGTGCCTAAACCCGGTCGCGTGTAAATTTTCAGCACCTTGTAAAATTTCTGTTCCATTAAAGTAGTAGGAGAAACGTTTACATAATGAATTTCAAGGACATAGATCATCACATGTCTATATAATGAAACTCATATTTAAAAAAATAATATTTATGATCACGCACGTTGTCATATCATAAATAATATTTACTATCTGTTATAGTGAAATCCCTTAGTCTACCTTGACTATTTTAACTTGATTTTATTCATCAACTTTACTTTCCGTTACGTTAATTCCCCAACTAAGATATTTGTGTTTAAGATAAAAGTATCTTCTGATTGAAAAATAATTGTATGATACACTATCATAAATAAAACGGTTATACGTCTCGAATTGATTTTTTTATAAATGAAATTTCATGTTTTTTTTATCTTTAATCTGACAGCTAAAAATACCAAATCTTTTCGTCTTAGAAGGATAGAACTTAGTTTTGAAGATTAAAGATGTTTATGTGTTGGACAATTTTCACATTGTATTTTTTTAAATGTATAATTATTGAATGTTCATATCGATTTATTTATTCTTTTGGCACAGTTGTTTTGTGCTTGTACTTGTCTTGAGTAATATTTTAACCCATATTTGTACACAGAAAAAAGTTCATCATCGGTTTTTTTTTTCAGCAAATTTTACATAACAAACCATTAATAGAAATTATATTGCAATTACTTCTGGGTTCAACCAATATTTCCTTAGGCTATTTACGGAGAGACACTCGCCATAGTTGATGAGTATGTTTATCTACGATACCTGGAAACATCGAGTACCAAGATGACTGATTAAATGAAATGATTTTGTAAAACGGCATGAAGTTCGTTTGGAACAGCAAACTTTATTTTTGAAAGCAAGCTATCAATATGTCTCAAGTTGAAAGTCCATAATCAATGTGATTTACCTATGACGTTAATGAATCACTATGTAATCTAACTTCAACTTTTCTCTATGTAAAATAAAGACAATTCAACATACCAACAAATATTTGTTGTTTCTTATTTATTTATGGCTTTTAGGCAGTCATGGCTCAGGCCGGGAGAGGGTAAGGGAAAAATGTGCGAAGGGACGGTCCAGGCCTAAGTTGAAGGTGCCATCCCGGCATTTGCCTTGTGCGACTGAGGAAAAACCTTGAAAAAACCTCAGCCAGGATAGTCGGCCGCTGGTATCGAAATAGTTATAGTAGCCAAACCAACAGTCCTCGAATGAATGAATTGTTATTAACGTCCTAAACGAGCTGGTAAGCTTCTAAGGACGATGACTACAGTTTTTGATAAAGTGGGCAAAATACTACAAAATTTTAATATTGATGTTTCGAAGCTTTCTCCTGTAATTCTAGACCAATGTGAAAATTGTCCGGGAAAATATTAAATGTGAGAAATAGATTATATCGTTGCAATTTGCTTAGTTCAGCCATAATTTTAATACACATTTAGCCATATTTCAAACTTCAGGGTTGATTTGCTCAATAGCGAAAGTCTCTCGACCAATTTTATTAAGGCTTATACATTCACTTCGATGATACCTTTCTGTTCTAGAACTGTAAGTCTATTCTTTCGCGTTTAAATGTTTGATTTTTTTCTAACATTCGCTTCAAAGCATAAAATATAATCTCTGGTGTAGATGTGGATATGGATGTACCAATTCTGGAGCAGTTTTAAAATATTTGGAAATCTTTTGTTGTTACAGTTCTGCCGAAATTCTATTGAAGTTTGAGTGGAAAATTCCATTTTTATTAGTTTCATATCAGAAAGTCGCAGTTCAGAGTAGGGGCTTGTGAAATAGTTTGAACTGTGTGATGCTTTCGCATGCGTCTTGTGATATTTATAATTTCTTCATGCGCTAGGTAGTATGCTCTATCCGTAATCCCACAAAAAGGATAAATAAAATATTCGCGTTACAACTATTCTTAAACTATTCTATATCAGCAGAATATCTGTGGATTTAATATAAGTACTTGTAAAATGAGTGAATGTGCTGTACAAAACACATAAGTTGCAGTAGTACACTTTGACATAATGTCTTGAAAGCTTTCAAATCTTCCAACAAATTGTTTGCTTTATAATATCCTTCATGAAGTAAGAACTCGTAATTAACACCAAATGTATCCGATTTGTTGAAATTGGTTTCGCGATATTCCGGCCTTCTTTCTTCATCACTCCCCGGCCAACACCATGTTAAGAGAAGATCGGCCAGATTATTAACGAGTCAAGTCAATAATCTACAAAAAGAAAGAAAGAAAGATCTTATATATTTATCACTGACGTACCTAACAAAATATAATTTTCCTATATTTGCGATATTGAGAGTCATCCGTCTACACAGAAAAGCATTCAGTTGCATGTTAGGCAACTTTGTTGATTGAAACTTGAGTGCAGAACTCAATAATTTGATTTTAGACTCTTCTCTCCTTGTGTTCTAAAATATCACATTAATAGATGATTTCACCTACGTTCCATTAAAAATAAACAAATCGTTAACTAACGAATTCAACGAATCTTAAAACTCTACTTAACGATTCACTACATCTTGCCAAGATTGATGAAACCCACCCTAGATCTTGATTGCAATGTATCTTTGGATGTCAGGAAATTTATCCAGCTTTGTGTAATTTTCATTTTTCATTGATCTATAATGTAACTAGGACATTCTCTCAGTTACCTCTTCTTGGCGTACAAAATAACTATTTCATAATAGGTTCCAATCTTTTATATATAAAATGTTCTTCGTTCTACCCTCGTTGAGACTATCAAAAAAGGAAGTAAGCCCACTGCATTTTCCAATGCCATCACAAAATCTTCTGCTTTAACCGCGCTGCCGATGTATTTCTTATAGCAGCATGATTTCTAAGTGTTTTGTTTGTATTTTCAGTTGTCGATTTTGTTGTTAACTGGTTGTCCTAGAGGTTGTTTGTTCATCTTCTAGGTTCTGAAACCAAAGCTCAGAGTACACAGTACTCTCGTTAATCCATTTTGGAATAAATTTATCAATTTATACTTGTAGATATAATTTTATTCTTTTTCTTGAGAAAATAGTCTCTATCCATACTATATATATATGGAGTCAAGGGGGTATATTCCCCATATCCCCTCCCTTACCTTCACCACTGCCAGCGGTATTTTAACCCGTAACCACGCGCACAGAAAGCGAGCGCTCTAACCTCTCGGCCACTACGACATCAACAAGACTTGAGTTACCCATATGAAAACTGAAGCAGAGAGCTAATATAACATTTTGTTTCAGATTAGAAAAATATGCATCAGAAAATGCTAAAACAAGTTTACAGTTACTTCGCTTTGTCCCGTTCAAGTGGTTTTGAGTGGTTTAAATTATTACAAAAGGAAGAGTGCGATGATGACTAATACCAGTGTTCGATTTACCGGACGGGGTGCCAGGGATTTAGCCTGGTCCCTCAGATAATCATTCTTGGTTGTTGACTGCGAATATCATCCAAACCAGGGGTAAAATATTTGTACTCCTACCCGAACAGGTAGTAGGTTAAAACTTACCAGCAGGCAGCAACAACTAGTTTTAGATCCCCTTTGTAATTTATAATAAATCGAACACTGACTAACACACACAGCGTCCGTCCTTAGTTCGTGATGAAGTTCAAATTGAAATAATCCATAAGAAATTGGTGTCTGATTGACGTGCGTCAGTAATGAACATTGAAGATCACACTGCAATAAGCAAAACTACTTTTTATTATATTTTAGGGGAAATCTGAGGAAAGGCGTTTGTTCTAGATTTCTTCCACATTCACTCTCGGATTTCTAAATAGAGCGCAATATTTCAGAGATTTGATCACGGATACATCTAACTTCCGTGAAAACAGTCGTTACTGGCGACGAACCGTGGGTTTTTACGAAAAGAACCAATAGCTAAATGCCAGCTAGGTTTGGAAAGGTGTATGTTCTCCACAATCCTAGAAAAATCGAGCTCGCAGAAGTCCCGCATCAAGACGTTGATCATCACGTTCTTCAATTTTTAAAATAATTAATCAGAAATCGATGAATATGACATTTTCTGTGTCTGTTGGCATTAAAAAGAACTGCTGTAGCTAGTTTCATTCAACAGAGCCTGTGTTGTATCAACAGAAGATGGTTATTCGTTGCATTTATAATCATACTTCTCTGCATCATCACTCAATAAAGCTACCATTCAGTTGTAACATTAGTAATAAACGCATTTTGACCTAAAAGTGTAGTAAATTCCCCTTAATTTTCACCGATTCAATTTGTTGCTAATGAACCAATGCTGAATGGGGAGTTGTACTAATTGTAATGGGTTTTAGATGTGCAAGGATTTGTCGGGTTCGCCCGCAATACTGACAACAGGGTACATGGTCGCTCTTGCATGGCTGTTTGTGAGGTTTTGCCCTCCAAAGATTATTGTTTTTCTTTATCATCTCTTTTGCTCGCGAGTTTGTCTTCCCCGAACTATTCCTATTCCTTACACTAAAATTAAAGTTGAAAGGATTCCAATTTGTTGCTCTTAAAAAGATTCAAGCAGTGCCGAACTTAGGTGCTCAACCTCACTAGGGTGGCCCTCATGAGGGCAGAGCTCACCCTCAAATGCCTTCATCCTCACATACCCTCACTCTCACAGTTTGAGGGTGAGAAAAGTTGCAATGTGAGAGTGAGGGTGTGTGAGAGTGAGGGCTGTGCGAAGATGTGAGAATGAGGGCAAAGTTTGCAACGTAAGGGTGAGGGCTGAATGTAGATGTGAGGGCGAGGAAAGAGTTGAAACGTGAGGGTCAGAGATACCTAAGCAAAGATGTGAAGGTGAGGGTGTGTGAGGGTGAGTGTAAAGTCGAAACTTGAGGGTGAGAGAGACCTAAGCGAATATGTGAGGGTGTGTGAGGTTTCGCGAAAATAGTTTGGTGTTGACAAAGTTTTTCAATGCTGTTCCAAATAGGACTACCGAGAGGAGCATGGTTTCAAAATTTGTGCGCGCGCTGCTGTAAGTGATTATATTTTCTAAAAATGATGTAGTGAACAACATGATTTACTGATAACTATATGTTCTAACAAGTTCTGAAAATTAATAAGTATGAAATCTTCGCAAAGATAAAAGCAAAAAATGACAAAAATGCAACTCCCACCCCAAAAATAAATAAATGAAAGAACGTACTGGTCAATTTCATTCCTCGTTTGGGTGGCTACAAGTATGCAAATGCTCCATGAGCATGAATTCTTCCAGGATGTTTAGTTTGCGATGTGTACGCGTAAAGCCTAAATCGGAAGGGTTTAAGTAGAGTTTTGCAGGGTTTCCATCTAATTTTACAGTAAAAATTTTAATGTTGAAGGGAGTTTTCGTGAATACGGAAGGGTGTCACCCCTCTTTCCGTTGTGGGTTTAGCAGAATCATTGTTCATGACCTAATAACCTATTTGGACTGAAGTAATTTGCTTCAATTCATTTATATTTATATTTTACATTCACATTACAAGTTTTTACAACCAGCACACGATAAACAATAAACTTGCACGAGCGTTGTTCTAAATAAATTGACATACCCATCTCTCTGAATCTTCTAAAGAGTCTTTCCTTAATGTTAGAATCATATACCAAATTTTTACTCTGTCTTCGATATTTTTTCGCTTTTATTGAGAAGACAGAATAGAATTAATGAATCTATCTGTAGCATATGTATTTAGTAAGTAAGTTTTATCTCAGAATATACTGCTATATGTAATGGAAACTCACTTGAATCTAAGCCTTATCTGAAGCACTTTAAAGACTTGGTAGAGGTAGCCTTCTATTACATATGCTGTTCTGTATGGAATGACGAGGATGTACGGCCAAGCCTGAAAAGATGTATTAAAAGAATGAGAGAAAGAAGAAAATTATGATTAAAATTAGTAAGTATTTTTAAAGAAAAACTTTTCTCCAGCTTGTGCTAGGACTCTCAAAATGATTCGTGTTAACTCTTGAGAAAAGTCCCATTCATAACAAATTATATTGTTAATCTTTAGCTTGCTTGAGTTAGTATCTAAAGTGTGGCCGAAGAAGTTAATATATTCTAGGATTACCTCTTTTTCAAAAATCTCCAAATCATAGCCATTATTACAGAACTATATTAAAATTTCTTTGTTCCAATTCATCACACTTAGCTTTATTCACAGAAATCTCCATCGAAGCTCAATTACCAAAATCTGTGTGTAAGAAGTACGTATTACAGTTCATTACACATTCATAGAATCTTCAAATCGTATCCTTACATATTACGATAAGATAAGATAAAATGAAGTGTATGGGCGGTAACAACCTTACATATTGCATATAAAGGAATAAATCATTATTATAATTAATGTCACCTGATATTCTGCAGAGCTTACTCGTTTCACACGAAAACACCTCTTAACAAGATCTCTTCCACTACATCAAATCGTAACCCAAAACTCTTACTAAAATCTTTGAGTGTCAATTTCATAAATCAAATTCTTCCATTTCGCACATGATCCTACAATCTTAGTTTTTAAATAGTATAAATTACAAAGTATGATAATCCCTTCCATTCCCTACAACCATTACAGTACAGATTTATAACTCGCTTTAAATTCAAGCATACACACTATATCACAATTTAATACGCAGTTACCTAACTAATATCATTATATTGAGGGAGTTGTTGTTTTTTGGCGGGGGGTAAAATTCTTGTACATTCGTCACTTATTTTGTGTGAAGACTCTCTATGTTAGTTAGTTCTTTTTTAAATTCCCCGTTCTCGTAAATGCAATTAAATTCCCGTGCGTCTTGTGCCATTCCCACTCATCAGTTTTCTCTTTTATATTCTCATTTGTTTTCCTCCCAGAAGTTCTGAATTAGTATGTTAGCAGTCTAGGTAGTAATCTACGGGTATAATTGCTCTGTTTCTACATACTGTGTTTTAAACTGACTGATTCGAAAAAGTTCTTTTATAATTGAAGAGTTGGATGAAAGAACCAGGCAGCTCAATTTTTTACAGAATTCCTAGAAGAGACAAAGAACATCTTTTTATAACATCAAAAAAGACAATTTAAAGTTACTTTTTGTATATACATTATCAACAATCTCATTATGCTTTCACAAGGAACGCTATTTTTTATTATCCATTTTGATGCTATAAAAAGTTGTTCTTTGTCTCTCCTGAAAATTTGGTAAAAATAGAGATGCCTGTTTCTTGCATCCAACCCTTCAATTGTTTGAACCATTCTCTTCTTGTAACCTCTAGCTTATTGCTCTTCCCATTTTGATGTTTTTTCTTAGTTTTTCTTCATTATCTATAATTCTTTTCAAACGTAATAAATGAGATTTTTTAGGGTAGTTGGATGTTCCAGGCCTGCATGTAGGGCTAAAAATTCGTCTTGTGGTAGGTTTATATTATCTGTCCGTTTGGTCTTTTCTTTAGTGTCGAGCCTAAAATGTTAATCTTACTTTGGCTCGTCTCATATGTGAACTGAAGTCTTGCATGCTTGCATTAATTTTTTATATAGGAACCTAATTCTTCCTCCGTTCTGCATAGAAATAAATGAAGTGGTTATAGTAACAAAATTTGAACAACCAAATGTTTGCTTTTCCACACTACGTTGAGAATCTCTGTTGTATTTAACAGGTATATAGGCAAAAATTACTATAAAGAGTAAAATTTACTTTATTAAAATATTTAAATATTACATTTCAACAAAAGATTTAAAGAGGCAGTTGTTTGTTGCCAACTTTCTCTGTTATTTAAATCGTCAATTAGAATTAAAATGTGAAAACTTTAATATGGCAAAGTTTGACTACAGGTCTTATAAATTCAACAGGCGTTCTCTACGTAATGTTAAAAACAGACATTTGGTTGTTCACATTGTTTTCATGTTACACAAAGAACACGTACTTAAACACGTGTTTCAATTGGCTATTCAACCAAATTGCAATCAAAGACGCGGCGAACGCATGTATGAAAAAGTCAGCTTAATTTGAATCGAGTTTTTCTTTACTTGAAGCTAGTTTTCAACCATGAATACAAGGTATGTTGTGCTTAAGACTGGAGACTCTTTTGAAGTTTTGGTAATCTCGAATCGATCAACTTTCATTGCCCCTTAAGTTATTCTAAACTCGATACGGTTGGAGCAACTACAAGTCACATGTGAGCATACGACTTACTTCTCGACTAAGAATTACTTTCCCTTAAAATAAACTAAATTCTTCTTCTTTCTCTCCGTCTTTCCCCATCTACGTGGGATCGACGTTTCTGATAAGTCTTCTCCACAAAGTCCTGTCCTGAACTTCTTCCCCTGACAGACCTTTCTACCCGAGATCATTCTTAACCCTATCCATCTATTTCCTTCTTGGCCTCTCTCTACCTCTCTTGCCCTCCACTTCCATTGCCATCACTCTTCTGACTGCATAATCATTAGTTCTTCTCATTACATGTTCATATCACTGCAGTCTACTTTCTTGTATCTTCTTAGATATCTCTACAACCTTGGTTGTTCCCCTTACTCTCACATGTTCCACTCTGTTTCTTCTTGTTATCCCACACATCCAACGTAGCATTCTCATTTCGGTTTATTTACTTAAAATACATCTGCAACCGTATTCAGAAACATTTTTAGTGACTAGTGCTGCAGTAAATAGTGACTAAGAACTGATTAGCATTATTAGTCTCTCGTTAACATATCTCTAGTAACTTAAAAGAAGTTTCTTAATATGTCTGCTGGTGTTTTTGAGTATTGCTGAAAGGATATTCTCTCATATTTTATTTTCTGAACTGCATATTGTTTTCAACTAAATGAACAGATTAGTGAGGTTTCTCTCAAGTGCGCGACAATTCTGATAACAAACTCTAACAAGTAAACAGTTTGTTATTTCTTTCTATATTATAAGTACACTTCAACAGACAAGAGAATACTGCCTTATGCAAACATGATAACCATGCACTGAAATTGCTTCAAATTATTCCATTTTGCTGGAAATTAATATTGGGTTTGTCGCGCTCTTTAGTCGGACGCCATTAATTATTAATTTGTAATTAAAAATGCAACAGGTTCCAAATTCATCCGTAAGGAGATCCCTAATAAGTCCTAATATATTAATCTAAACAGGATTTTGCAGATTTCCATCAATAGTAGTTGGTTTATTTCTATTTATTATCTCACAGGACACTTAGTCAACTACTTAATCAATAGATGGTTAATTACTAGAATTTTCGTTATCGCCGAGGGTCAACTACTGAAACATTTTTGCCTTCCAAAACATTTGTCAATTGTTTTTACTGAACTAGACGTGTAAGATCATAAACGTGGAATTAAAATTTACTTGAGAAAAATTTGCAGTTTATTTGGGAAAATTTTTTAAACGGTCAACTACCGGTGGTTTTACCCTAATGATCTAAACTAACATAAATATTTACTTGCACCAACATTCTTTATTCTGTTTTAATGTCACAGATATCATCAATTCATACCTTCGCGGATCCAACCCCTTATGATATCATTATTTCCCATTGTGTCCCGGATTCAACACTACCATAGTTGGCACCCCTACTACAAAAGTACGTTAAATGTAGTATTCGCCAACATAGTCAAGGTAAACCAAAATATAACACGAAAGCGCGCGAAGCGAGGAACAATGGAGAACGAGGTAATCACAACAGAGGACTACATGCAGATGCAAAACGTAAGAAGAACGATAGGTACATGCAAATCTAGGGCAGCATCAATTCTAATCTAGGGAGGCAAATTCAGCTGAAAAAGGTGCGCATTAGATTCGAGTAAATACTGTATATCAACTAATATACACTAGTGTCCAAAATTAAAACAAAACGAAGCAATCTCCACAGAAGTAATATATTTCTTGAAACACTTGGTGTTGCAGGGAGGTATGCATGAGTATGGTATACAACGAAATCAAAATGCAAAGAAACAGCATCTATTTCTATACTTGAAAAATACACAATCTCATGGTTGCAATATCGCAAACGGATACAAGCCAGAATTATAATAATAAGATCAGAAAACAAAATAAAGTGAGAACCCCCTAAAATGGAGCTTAATAGGGTATATAGTCACCCCTAGCAGCGATACAAGTCTGACAACAATGCTGCATAATACGAGCGAGCAAGTGTAGCGAGAAGATCTTGTGGCGGTAGCTCCCATTGCGGAGCTGTTGTGAGAGCATCATATGAAATGGGTGGCCATGATCGCGAAGCAACTCGCCTTGCTAGGTTGCCACAAGTATGTTCAGTTAGATTTAAGGCGGGTTAATGTACTGACAAGTCTAAAAGGGCAATAGTTCCAGTTAAAAAAAAAAGTCGTCCACCAACACATCTCCATTAGGGCGGGAATTGTTATCGATCAGAAATAAATTTTCTCCCACGTGTTGCCGAAACTCTCTCAAATGTACTTTCAAGACCTGATCGCGATATCTTCACTCAAACTTATAGAAAATGTCCTATAAAAAATGAAACATTTGCGCAATGTAGTAACTCTCAAGTAATACATCGGTCGCAAGGTGAACATGTGAATAGCTGATTTTAAATGCACAAAGAACGTTGCTTCGGTATTGCTAAGTAGTGCAATTTTCCTTAACTTACAAAGTTCCATAACGGCTTTTTTTTTTCTTTCTTTTTTTTGAACTGAGTGTATATTGATTAAATAAAATGCCGAATAACATTTCAGTAGTTTTTGTCTTTTGAAAAAATAAATTAACATAACGAGCCTGACAGAGAAGTACAACTCGAGAGTAGGTTGCTTTTCAAATTACTCCGAGTTTAAACATCGGAAGTAGTAAATTTCTTGGATTATATAGGTAAAGTAAAGGTAAAGCTATCCCCTGTGCGATACACGTGCGCCGTTCACGGCGCATGTGGGATGTGGAGGTAGCTCTCCACATTTTCTTGACCTACGGTACTAAGTGACTTGGGGTTGCCATTCCCACGCTCGATCGCCTTTACTTTCCCAAGGTGCCCAGAAGTACCAAGGACACTCCGGTACTCAATTTGATAGGAGGCTGAGTGCACCTCAGAGCACCAGGCATGGGAACACTGCGAGAAAGTCTCCAGTATCCTGGCCGGGATTTGAACCCGGGAATAGGACTGCAATAAAATACCTCTACCTGGAAGAATATTTAATTTTTGAAGTATATTAAGAGTAGGCCTACACAAGATAGTGAGAAGTCGCATTTGAGTGAGTGGTATTTTCTCTTCCTTTTCAGAAAAAGCTTAAAAATCTACTACAAAAGTCAATAGAGAGATTCCAGACAAATTGGAGATCTAATCTGGTATCTGCCTTCCATTACAAAGAACGCATTAGGAATAAATATTTCTCCAAATTACCCATAATAATAAATATATCCAAGGATGTTTCAAAGATAATATAGTTGGGAACTTTACAGGTTTGAGTGTCAGAAGAACTGACAAGGAACACTACCCAAATGTAAATCTCCGATTTTTATAAAATTTGGCAGGTAGATACTACACATGAAATAAACGAACACATTTTTTTTGATTCTGCGGAAAAACGGTTTTAGGGGGTAAAAGCCCCCACCCAAAATTGTGAAAGTGACCGCCCGAAAGGCGAGAAGAAGTGGACCGAAGTGAATGAAATTGTGCACAGGTATACTAGACATAAAATAAGGGAATACGTGTTTCGTATTTTCCTGGAAACAACGGGTGGGTGGGGCACAGACCCCTTCAAACATTTGATCGCGAAATATCAAAAGTGCTAATAAGTGTACGTCAAAAGTACCGAAAGGACATGGAGAATTGCAACGAAACTGTGTGTAGGGACAATTTTGGGTGGGGGGCTTTTACCCCCTAAAACCGTTTTTCCGCAGAAACAAAAAATACGTGTTCGTTTATTTCATGTGTAGTATCTGCCTGCCAAATTTTATCAAAATCGGAGATTTACACTTGGGTAGTGTTCCTTGTGAGTATCACAATAGCTGAAAATATCTAATTTTGTCTTTTAAAACTTCTCTCTCTCTCTCTCTCTCTCTCTCTCTCCCTCCCTATCTCTCTCTAACATTCTAAATTATGTTTGTCTATCTCCCTATCAGCTGGCTATCAGAAGTAATTTAGATCAACCATTTTCTCTGCATAATTGTATTGCAGGGAAGGAGTAGTTAAAACACTTCCTCGGAAGAGAAACAAACAAACAAATAAAAAATCATTAGCTACTCTTTATCACAGATGTCACTATTCTTTTTATCTAACGGTTTAAACATTCAGCTGGTAGTCAGGCTCCATTCCAGCTGTGTAAATAGATAGATATTACGTGGCCTGTTTGTGGAGTATCTTTGTACGGAGAGGCATGTAGAGGAAGAGTGAGAAAATCTAACAGCATTTTGTAATTATGCACAGATCTATGTTAGGTGCATGAAAATGCGAAACTTGTTAAAATTTTATTCCTTTCGTAAAGCTCTCTGTTGTTCGTTCATCCAGCACAGATTGATGGATGAATGCAGGCGTGCGTACATACGTGAATCATCCGACATCAAAATGCTACAAAAATACCCTGATCTTTACTGATTTAACCAAATTCGAAATGAACTATAAACCGTGAGAATAAGGTTTTAAGGATATACTAAAACCTAGTTTATCGGGACTTGATAGGATTGTACCAGTTCCGGATAACAGAAATTCCGGATAGATCAGGATTACACTTTTTTCTCATGATATAAGCGCCTACAAATACAGAAATAAAGTAGAAAAATGGTTCATTTAACAAGAGACAAAACTTATTTTAATAAATGGAGGGCAAA
>JAGDQP010056051.1:0-13014 GCA_022664845.1 Lepisma saccharinum
GTACTATCACAAGTAGGTCACGACAAAATAAGAAAACTTTCAAAAAGTCGTCAACTTGGATCCAAAATGGCCGCCCCAAAAACCCAATTTCCAAATCATTGAAGGTAGAGAAACGAAATTTTCAATGAAGGTGTATGACCAAGAGTAGGTTACAATAAATGGGGCAAATTTTCTCTTTGGGGGCGCAGCCAACCGTGGGAGTGTGAAGATGTACTACGTGGTGGTGTAGTGCTGCAGGGAGATTTTGGTTAAAATAAAGGAGGCGCATCCTCTCAAAAGTACTGAAGTTGGGGGGCGAGCCCCGGCTCCCAGCGAAACTTCGAAATCTACCTCAGCCTGTGGGCCTACCGAAAGGGATTTTTTTATTTATTTCAGTTTGCGATGAAAAATATAATTTCTACTTTTCTTACTGCAAATCTTGAAAAAACGATGAGATTGCAAATCTCTTTTAAAAAGATTATGAAACCAAAAGAAAAATGTAAATATTTTTTTCTTACGAATGTAGACAAAATCTTTTGTTTCAATAAATCCATGAAAGAAAAAGGTAGAGTGTGCATATATAAATTTATTTCATAATTATAAATTAGTTTTAAGAAGGTTCAAAATGCAAATAGAAAATTAAAAATGAAGGCTGTAGAGCGCGGCTTAACTTGAGTCGTATGTACTGCGCAATATTGTGCAATCACATAAATACCTGAGTTTACATCATACAAAATTTAAAAATCTTTCAAACGCAACATGTTTTATATTGCTCCACTAACACTTGTTATCTCTCGAAAATCAAAAGATGTCAGACAACGTATTGTCCATTCAATCTAAAGAATGTAAGAAATAAAATAACACCTGAACAAAATAATTCCAGGAAAGTCTGAGCATGTCCTAACAAAACGCTCCACGCAACAAAAGATGCTAAACAAAGAATAGTTGTTAAATCTCATTCATCTGGCGCCGTTGTCAATCAAGCAATAGGTATAAATAGAAACAAGTTATAACACGTTCTTGAGCTTAGGAATGGGACAAACAAAAATAAAGGAACACCTGCTTTTAAAAGAGCACGTGCGCAAAACAATTCAAGCGAACATAAAAGATGTGAGAAAAACAAAATAAAAATAACTTGTCGAAACACGCTCCCTAGCAGCAAAGGTTTAAAATGTAGAAAATTCATAGAATCAAGCCAGCGTATGCGCATATCGTGACCCGAAGCATGAAAATGTGAAACGAAAAAATAGTTTCTAACGAACATCGAAAGATGTAAGAGGACAAGAAGCGTCCAATTCAAGGCAAATAATTGCTGCGCGTTGACGGCGAATGGGCCACTATTCTCCGTCAAGACAAAATGATCATAATGGCAACACTAAATATAAAATGATATCCATAATAAAATGAATATCAAAGCTAATCAACTAGTCAATTAAATTAAATTTCCCGCATCACGTTATACAGCTTTTACAAACGGCCTCGCGATCGGCGCTTCACACCAGGTTTTTCGAACGGCGCGGGACTGCAAGCGGACAACGGCAGGGCGATAATCGACGCCGGGGCAGTAAAACCACGATTACATTAATCCAATTAATTAAAAAAAATCATTAAAATATCGATCAAACTTACACTTGGTCATCTACCAACGGTCCCAAGTGACCCTAGGTTACTCGGAGAGGAGGTAAAACCTGACCCAACCCCTCTACGAATAAAACATACCAAATACAGCCTCCCAGGTCTAATGGTTAAGGCTAGAAACCAGTTTAAATCACGACGGCCATTTTGTCTAAAGTTTACACAATACCTACTATGTGATGATGAATGATATTATGATGATGTTCATCGATATGATGATTAATATGATGATGATGGTGAACGATATGATGCTTCACTTATTAGATGCCGGAGATGAATATGATAATGATACTTACGTCGAAGATAAAGGTGATGATAATGACGATATGAGATCACAATAGTTCAGGGTTTCCGCCAGGATTTTCAGTTTGGGGGTGTAAAGTCGAAACTGGGAGGGTGTAAGTGAAGATTTGCACGGTTTCTATCGATTTTTCATAGCAGAAATTTTAAAGTTGGGGGGTGTTGTCAAGACTTTGGGGGATAAACACTGGAATGGCTATTTGTGTAATAACATTAGTAAAGGATGATTTGGGTAGACGATTTGGATATACATGTGATAGATCCCTGATGTTCTAAATACAAACACTTTAGACGGAAGGAATTTTGGTTTACCGAGATTAGGAGTGTTTTTTGGGATAACAATATACGTATAACAATGATTGATTATGTTTTGTCAGTGACTTCACTTTAGAATATTCTATTATAATGATCACATGATATATGAATTCCTTAATATAATAAATATTTAAGAAATATGCACCGTCTTGTAATTTGATTAACAATATATACTACAAATATACATATACATCCATTTATTAACAGTCAGTTGCTGCTCAAGGCTTTCTGAACGACATTTCTGTTTTCATAAGTTTACAGCGTGCACTCTTTACCATAATACAGTTATGTTATTTGGACGTGAAAAATATATCTTTCTGAGACTTTCGGATACAATCGCAAAATTTCGTTTCTTACGATCCGTCAGTGTACGCAAGTTGTCAGTGTTATTCATATTTTGAGTTTATTATTTATTATATGGGAACGTAACGTTTGAGTTTACAGTGATATTTAATATCTTGATATATTTTGTATGAGAAATCAAGGTCATAAATCAAGTGTTCGTTATTCGTAAGCTGACATTGATGAGTTCCAAAAGCTCACGTAACGATAGAAAGGGGCTATAAACTGCTTTCAAAAGTAGCGATTGTTTATTTAGTGACAAGTGAGAGTGTCTTATCCCAGTGTCAATCTTCTAACGATCGAATAGGATTCATCGAAAGTAGATGGATTGATGAATGTTCTTTTATACTTCCTGGTCAAAGTACAAAGGCAAATGCTACAGGCTCTCTTATCTATTAGTACATTACAAATGGAATAAAATTGAATTTATTTATAGTCTTTAAGTTTCTATGGCTCATGACGGGAGACTTAGGTAAAAGATGCCGGCCAGGGTTTAAGTTGATGGATCTATCCCGGCATTTTCCTGGTGGGACTTAGAAAAAAGGTCGAAAACGAGTGAGTATGCGCGGTAATTCATTCACATGCTCCATCCGTATAAACTGATTTATAGCAATGTATAAAACGCTACCGTAGTGTTCCAAAGATGGCGCACGCAACTCCGTACTTAGCATATGTGATTTCCATGTAACAAATCAGATTATTACATGGGCATGTGGAAAGATAAATGTAGAACATTGCATTTGAAGAGACTAGAGAGTTTCATTGAATAGGTTACTTGAGTGTTGTTGATGTTCCAACATGAGAGCTGATACAACAAGATGCTTGTAGTGTATGTCTCAATGACCTGTAACCCGATGTAACCAGAGTTCACACACAGAGTATGTAAAGGGTTATAGTAAAAAATTATAAGATAATTGGGTATTCTTAGTTTGGCAAACACTTGAATACAAGACAGTTAGGATAATAATTTGCATAACTTATATCTAAGAAAAGGCCACCCGAAATAAAAGATCCTTTTCAGAGCCATTTGCAGTTCCTACCTCGACACACGATACTCTTCCACCAATTTATAATTCCTTATAGCATACTCATCCATGCCTTCAACCAATTAAGGGTAGAAGCAAAGATGAAAATTTGTAGAGAAACAGTGTCTCACCAAACAAAGGAAATAAAACAAAAAAGGATGAGAAGAGAGACAAAAACAGCCAAATCTGTCCTCAAGGAAAACAAAAATCCTTTAGAGAAGATTTTATTTTTAAAAATCACCACAAAATGAATATGTGTATAAGAAGAGAAAGAAACTCTACAACTAAAGACAATTGAAATGGCTACAAGAAGAAGAAGGATGTAAATTCTCTCATAGCGATGAAGAATCTCCACAAGTTCAAGATAAGAAGACATTGAAGAGGACGCTTCACCAGACAAGCCTCATTCCTCTCCTTCACCTAAACCTCAGTCTCCTAGAAACCAAACAAATCGCCCAGCCAATAATTCTCCTACAAAACCAGAATGCAAATCACGCATCTCCTAAACCCAACTGCAATATCTCACCAAAAGTAAGCAATCCCCACATTCCATCGAGTTCATATTCTCCTATATATTTCACAAATTTCATCGACCCTCGGACAAATATTTATGCAAACATAAACAACGAAGACAGCAACCAGAAAGATTATACCGAATCAATCAGAGCAATTCACAATAATGAAAACTCTAACATAAAATTCGTTGTTATTATAAAGAACGTCAAACCGTACCCATTGACTTTCCACAAACTGGTAACAAGCAACCTTTCCGAATTAGATTTGACAGCTTATCCAGCTTTACAACCAACAGGTCTCAAACTAAGTTTCCATGACAAACCAAATAAAGAAAGATTTCTTTAAGCATTCAGACAAAATATTTTGGACATAACTCAAAAATTAACATATTCAATGAAAGATTAAAGGAGTCACACAAAGCTAGTACCACAACAACATTCACGTGTGTCATTCGAGGAGTTAATACATACTTAAAAACTGAGGAGTTAAAACATCACTTAATCAAAGAAAACAAATACCTCTCACAAATATAACCAGAATTTGAAATAACAAGGGCCCTCTTCCTCTAATCCGTTTTTTTGTTTACCAAAACCCCAGAATTGGTTAGTTATCAAATCACCAACGGAATAACCATCGGATTTACGAGGTACATAATATGTTAGTAGAGAAGTTACATTCAAATGGAAGACCATCTCTTTGTTTTTCTTGTTTGAAATATCACAACGAAAGACGATGTAAGAACGAACCAATTTGCTCTAAATCTGAAAATAATCATCTGAGTTCAAAATGCAAAATCACTTCAAACCGGAACCTTTGTTGGATCTGTAAAGTTAAAGGTCACCGCACTGCCGTCCCCCACTGCCCACAAAGAATGATGAACGGGAACAACTTTTTGCAGCGTAAAATATATAGATCTGACAGCAAAACAAAAAAAATAAACAACTTTTGAGAAGCAACTGCTTTGAACCAACTATAGGACTTCACCCCCAAACTGGCATTCGTAAACTATTCTTTGGCTCTTGTTCATTTCCAGTTTAAGCAAATATGGGGGCGACCATCGGAAATCAACATCGGCCTACCCCTGTGGGTTGATGGATGTTTGGCTGATGAAGGCTCAAGGTTTTAACACAGTGTCCGCTTCAAAACAATTTCTGCACAACGCCAAATATATTCAAAAAAACAAAAGGACGAAAGTAGCCCAAGTCAGGTTAGAGTCCCTCCTGGATGGCCCTGCGGTCCCAGGAAATTTTATTTTATGATCTACCACAACTCAGATGATATCAATTCACTCAGTCCTTTTTCAAGTTAGAACAGGATCCCAAGTGGTTGTCTGTCTCTTTTGTCACCTGGTATGGTAGTCTCTGAGGGGATTCGTGCAGGAGATGTTCCCAATGAAGTTCGGTCTCTTTCGCCGGAAACATCTCAGTTGGTTCAGAAGCCTCTCAGTGAACAAACTTGTCGAGTGTGATGCATCTGTTCCGTTGGAGATGGCTCACCCGATTCTTTAGCTTCTCACACGTGCCAGTTAGTTTGTGGACGTATGGGATTGAGTACGCTGACCTTTACATTGTTCAGCGCAAACTCCAGTGATGTTTTGCACTGGGAAACATATGGAAAGTGAGGAGGAAGTAGGTAGTTAAGACGGAACTACGTTAATTTGTGAGATGCAATCAGGGATTGCACGTGTGATCCATTCAAGATAATGTCCAAGAACTGTTGCAGCAGAAAGAGCTTATCGCGCACACTACGGCTGCGTTTATTCTGCAACTCTCATTCGAACACAAATACGACCGAACCTCAGGACTTGTATATGGTGCCGGAACAGGAACCCGAGGAGCAAAGAAAGAGGAGACAAGTGCTTTCTTATACCTGGGAAGGACGAAGGTTTGATATAGTAATAATTCGGGTCTGGAACAGTCATATTTATTAAAGATGTTGCGAAAGGAAGACAAGAGGCAAACGTAATCCTTATCCCAGCTGAGCTTAAACTCAGAGACGGAGGATCATACTGCAGGCGAAGAAGCGAGCTTTTACTCACATGTTGATGTATCTCTGCAGCTTATCCAATGCTGCTGTTGCTATAAATGGTTCCACATGTCATGTGTGGGAGTCTCCATTCAAGTTTGGAATGGACAGAATTAGATAGAGTAAGAATCAGCAAGTCAGCATGCTTTATCTAAGTGTAAGGCACGGAATGGAAAGGAAGGGGAAGAAACGGAAATAAATTCATCCAATGGTGGCCTTGATGCCATTCTAAGTTTGACCAGGAAGGTACTAGACACCAATTCTGTTCAAACGATGAGAAATATTGAAACAAACTCCAATTTGCTGAAGGAAGAGCTGATGAAAGATTCACAGTAGTAAAGAAAGAGCAGATGAAGGACTCACAACAATTGTAAGTAGATATGGAGCATAACGGGCAGCAGTTAAAGGAAGAGTTGAAGCATAATACTGACATGAATTCTAAATAATTGAAAGCAAATATGGAGAATAATGCACATAAATTAAATAGAGATATGCGGGATAACGCACAGAAATTGAAAGCAGATATGAAGAATAACGCTAAGCAGTTAAACGAAGAATTGAAGCAAAACATTGACACAGACGCTAAGTATTTCAAGGAAGAGTTTAATGAAGCGATTGATGCGAATAAAGAAGAAATAGAAAACTGAAGCAGAGCCAAAAAGAAACCAGTGAGCAAATGAGCCATCTGAGTGAAGACGTGGTGACAGAAGGAAGAAGAAACGGGGTGTGAACTATCGCAACAAATGATCAAGAGGCAAGGAAAAATAGAGAAAGAGTTCCTTGAGAGAACAAGAGAAGTAAAAAAAATCCATTCTAAGACAGAGAGAAAATTAAGGCGATCGACGTTGAGATGCAGAAGGATGTGAATGAAGTGCGTTATGACTGTGAGGAAATGTCTGAAAGGCGAAATCAACGTGTAACTTCGTTGGAAGCAGAGCGATTGATTTCTTGTTTTAAGAGCGTAGTAGTTGACGAAACAATTAACCTACGTCAAGCTGACCACCGAGATAAAAATGATTATGTAATCAAGGAGATTGGTTCTTTTGGAAATGAAACAGTTGTCAAAATGAATGGGATTTTCCGCCGATGCAACGTAAGATGAGATGTGACGGTTATAAAGTCGCTGAGAGGGCAAACGGGAATCCCGTTCTAGTGTGAGACCTGACCATAGATGAGGAAGCACTTCATCACGCACTAGACTATCGAAATTTGAAGGCTCTTGTGCACTGGAAAGAGTACAGATTCTGGAGGTTAGAGGGAATCATTGTTATAAGCACCAGATACGACGAAGAGAGACTTATTTAAAGTGAAGAAGGAACATAGAAGTTATTGTGAGAGTGGTTACTCGGAGGACAATGGAGTTGGTACATCATCATCGCCTGACTCCGCAAAAAGACAGAGAAGGGATCGACTGATTCGTTCCAGTCCACATGAATGAGAGAGAGACAGAGAGGAAAGGCTTGATAAAGACGTGGATAGGCACAATCATCGCCAAGGACACTATTACTATTCTGATCCAAACGTGAGGTTACTTCTTGCACAGTTCAAAACTTCACCAAGTGACTCCGCGTCAAGGGCTAATCTTTCAGCAAAATAATTTATCCAGCAATTTAAGCGAAGAGACCAGCATGTTGGACATATTTAAATGGCTATTATTGGAGATAATTATCTTTTTCCTGATGAGCGCGGCATTTTCATGGTACTTGTTAAACGCTGAACACTTTGATGGCTACGATGACTTTCCAAAATCATTTTTTCAATACTATCATTCGGACAACACTACCTGTGCGAAGTTAGTAAGACTGAGATCCTCTCCGTTCAATGTGAAAGTCAATTCAAGCGTAAAAGATTTCATAGTAGATAAATATAATGACATTAGGGACTCAGATCCTCGCGCCTCTGAGGTACAAGTGTGTAGCCTGCACTGTTGTTGTTGCTGTTGTCTGTCTCTTATCAAAACATTTGGCGTCATCAAGATCCTGCAGTTTAGCTGATATGCTGGAGATAATTCGTAGGCTAGAAACTATATTTGAGGTACAAGACTATAAGCCAGTCTGTTATTCCAACAACTACAACGCCAACCGTCACAAGGACGTATAACAAAAAGGTTTCAAAGTGAGTGAGGTGGAAGCGTATATCTCACAAGGAAAAGATAATACTTAGAAAATGAATAATCAGGACGCGGAGAATCAAAATGAATACAAGGAATATTATTCAGAAAGAGGTAGAGGATCATACTGTAATATAGGAAGGTGATACAGGAAACGAAGAAGATGTAGACACTGAGGAAACTACAACGGATGAATTTAGCAATTATGACGAAAGAGCGCCGATTATCCGATTGTAGACCGAGAGAATGAAGCGAGAGATTCCTACCCGGGAAATAGATCCAGTGACGGAGATCAGCATGGCTATAAGGATGGAAGACGAGGATCAAAAACAACTTTTCTCATCGATCCTTTGGGTCAAAGTGATCAAATAAAACGTGTCTATATAAGTAAATATATTGTTTAGTGACTTAAGTATTAGTGTATACAGGTGGTAGCTGTGAACTAATGTACGGGGATAATTAGAACCCGGCCCCCGTTCGTGAGCCATATGTGGCAGTTCATTTTCATGCGCCGAGTAAAAAAAACGAGTAAAAAATGATGACTTTTATGCATGAAGTATCGAGCAGTTCTGCTCATGGCTTCTATTTGGTTGTATGACGGATGAATAAAAGGCATACATGAAGTGTACAGGCCGCAACTGTCGCAGGCCTGTGTGTGCACTTGAAGTGGATGTTGATTTCTTGAATTATACCATATAAAGATGACGGTGGTAGTTCCTTGTTATTTTCAAAGTTGACGATTTTCTTGTATTGTAGGGGAGAAAGGAGATGTTGTAGTCTTCTGATGGCCGGTGAAGTTGAATCACAGTAGATGTTAGTTAGTTACTCCATTTTAAAGTTATTTCTGACTTACAGTAATGTAGTTATTTATTTAATATTGAGTTACAAGATGTTGGTGACAATTTCGATGAGATTGATAATGATCACAATGGTGTCCTGAGCAGTTTGTATCTTGGTGAATCCTTTAGAAATGACTTTCATGACGTCTTCGAAATTCAGTTTTTGAACAAGTGGTGAGATTTTCTGTACAATCTGGCCGAAATTTATGCTTCCAGAGGCTGAATTTTCCTTATTATTAACATCAATCTTGGGTTCAGGTTGAGGAACAGTAGATGGTGATGTTTGTTGAGACTGCGAGGTAGTAGTTGCTGTAGTGGTAGTGGTTTGTCGGTCAGTATTTGAAGTTCGAGAAGCTTTGTATTTCTTGAAGGTAGTGCAGCCCTTGTAGTTGGCAGGATGATCTTGCTTGCAATTGGCACATGTAGCTGGTGTAGTACGGTCCATTTTGGTACATTGTGTGGACAGGTGGGCTCCTGCGCATTTAACACATCTGGGATTCATGAAGCACGTAAACTGCGTGTGATTATAGCGCTGGCAGCGAAAGCATTGCAGCAATTTGTTTGGTCTGTATAACTCTATGACAATGCGATAATGGCACAAATATTCAAGCTGAAAAATTTCTTGTATATTAAAATTCCTTTTGAGTGAGACTAAGAAGAGTGGCATGTAAATCCTGTGATAAGAAGTAGGATCACGACGGTACATTTGTTTGACATCTTGAATCGGATAATTTTGAGCAGCAAGTTCTTGATGGATATCATTAGTATCAGTGTCCACTGGTAATTTCCTGATTACAATTTTGAAGGGCCGTTCTGACTTAGGCACATCCACTTGTATAGACTTATTTATAGGTTTATAAAAGGGTTACCGTAGTGTTTCAGAGATGGAGAATGCAACTCTATATTTGAAATATGGAATTTCCATGTAATAAAACAGATTAGTACATGAACATGTGGCAAGATTGATGTAGAAGATTTGCGTTGAAGAGACTAGAGATTTTTCGTTGAATATGTTACTTGAAGAGATTCAGAAGCGGTTTTCTGTCTCTTCTGTCGAAGACGTCTCAGTTGGTTCGAAAGCCTATCCAGAAACAATCAGGTCGAGTGGGATGTATCTGTTCCGTTGAAGATCGCTCACCCGATTCGGTAGCCTCTCACACGTGACAGGAGGTCAGTGGACGTTGTAAAGGATTGAGTACAGTGAACTTGGCATCGTCGAGGTTACCTGAAATGGTGATGTCCCACACTGGGAAGCATGTGGAAAGTGAGAAGGAAATAGTTTATTAGGAGAAAAGTCTGTTAATTCGTGCGACACAATAGGGATTGCACGTGTTATCCATTCAAGGTACTGAACAGGGACGAGCCATACCCTTTACTAGCCACTGTTACAGAAGGAAGAGTTCATCGGACACGCTTTGGCTGGACTTATTTTGTGACTGGCGCTCAGTGATCCGCTAAAACTCCTTTCTTTGTAGGGGTGTAGCCACAAATTCTTCAGAACAGCACCCGCAAGTTATTTTTCTTGTGAAAAATCGATAGAAACCATGCAAAACTACACTTTCACCCTCCCAATTTAGACTTTACACACCCCTTAACAGAAATTCCTGGTGGAATCCCTGTTGGCGATCGAACAGGAAAACGACCGTAGCTCAGCTATTATAATAATGGTAAGCACTGGTAGCGAACTAAGGACATTACGATTGGTTAGTAAAGTGAAAACAATAGCATTTGGCTCGTACGTGTATTTAATCATGTTTACGAGGAACCAAAAAATATTGGCTTACTAGAAAAGAGGAAAAATATTCAAAATTATTTTAAATGTGGAAAACACCAGACAACTAAATAAGCGGAAAGAGCACCTGTGCGCTGTGGTAATATAATTGTTATGTTCTAATGTACTAGAGCAGTTGTTTCAGTACTTACATTGCTTAATAATCAATATTCATGACCAAAAGGTTCATGATGACCAATATTTCTCTATTCTCTTCTGACCCTTCCCTTTCTTACCCTCCTAGCAGAACAGTAAACAATATAAGAAAGCACCAATAGTATAGGGTGCAATGGGATTGGGCACACTTTTCCGGTTTTATCAGTTTTATATGATAAGCGGCTGACAAGCTGTCATAATTTACAGGATTGTGCACACAAAATAAAGCAATGTTGCCAGATTGAAAGAGAAAGGACAGCTCAACCACTTCAGTGACTCTTCAAAGGTAGAAAGGTACGAGCTACGAGAAATCTGTAAGAAAAGGGCAATGGAATACACGAATGAAAGGCCAAATAAAATTATTAGAAGTGAACTCTCTAATTCAGAAAATGCAGAGGAAATAACACATAAGGATATGAAGATGTGTAGAGAAGCTATGTACTATATTCGGAAATGACTCACGCCTGTTTGTCCAAGAAATATTACAGACACTATTGAACAAACGGTTGAAAGACAAAGTGAGTTTACTTATGATGGAGGAGAAAATTTTGTGTTTGTAAATAAAGAAGCTAAGATTATCATCCTAACTTATGCAAGTAATATCACATACGTACAATGATAACATTTACTGTACATACCAGGTGTGTAAATATGAAACCGAAATTTGTGCATAGTTGGCGTTAGTTGTCACTGTGATTGCCGTAAAACTGCGTCCTTGGCGCCACTTGCTTGTTTTGACTGCTGATAACGATTTGCAACTCACAACCAGACAAGTTTCATGTCATAGTGTAGTGTTTAATAGCGTTGAACATGGCGCAATTTGTACCTACAAACTACGATGTGCGGACAGCATTGATTTTTTGTTACCATTTGAAGAAAACTGTTGCAGAATCGCATCGCATGCTTGTCGAAGCTTACGGTGATCAACTCTTGGTAAATCACAGTGCTATGCGTGGTTAACAAAATTTAAAAGTGGCGATTTCGACATGAGAAACGATGAACGTGGAAGACCACCGAAAAAGATTGCAGACAGCGAATTGCAAGTTTTATTGGATGAGGATGACTCTTAAACGCAACAACAACTCGCGGATCAATTAAATGTGACACGAGAAGAAGTTTCCATACGTTTAGAGGCCATGGATAAGATTCAGAAAGTAGGAAAATGGGTTCCACATGCATTGACTGAACGACAGCAGGAAAACCGAAAAACCACATGCGAAACTCTTCTCGCTAGGTACAAAAGGAAATCATTTCTCAATCGAATTGTTACTGGTGACAAAAGTGGATCTATTTTGAGAATCCTAAGCGTAAAAGATGATGGGTAACTCCAGGAGAACCGGCAACATAGACAGCACGACCAAATCGCTATGGATGGAAGAGAATGCTTTGTGTTTTGGTGAGATCAGAAGGGAGTGATCTATTATGAACTGCTGAAACCTGGCGAAACCGTTAGTATCCAACGTTACCGACAACAAATGATCGATTTGCATCATGCTTTGCGTGAAAAACGACCAGAATATGACCAAAGACAACATAAAGTGATTGTGCTTTACGATAATGCACCCTCCCACACAACAAAACCGGTCAAGGAAACGATTGCAACGTTTGGCTGGGAAATCCTTTCGCATGCGGCTTACTTACAAGACTTGGCGCCTTCCGATTTTCACTCATTTGAATCCATGTGACACGCACTTGCTGACCAGTGCTTCATATCTTACGAAAATGACTTGATGACTGGTTTGCAGTACAAGAGGCATAGTTTTTTTTTTTTTTTTTTTTTTTTTGTCTGGCATCCACACATTGCCGGAACGATGGCAGAAATGTATCGCTAGCGATGGCCAATACTTCGAATAAAATAGTTCTTAACGTTATCATCCAATCACTGTGTCTTTTCTGTACATAAATTTCGGTTTCATATTTACGCTCCTAGTATTTACAGTGTATGTAATGAAATTTACATATACTTTGTTTCGCTATAACGCACTTCATTCATTTTTAATT
>JAGDQP010056053.1:0-13013 GCA_022664845.1 Lepisma saccharinum
GCGTGTACTGTTCCGAAGAATTGTGTTCGATGTTTTAAAGGGAACTGTTATTTCTGCAACTAGAAGCTGCTGTGTATGGTTAGGGAAAATGTTATTCGTGAATTGTTTATGCTCGATTGTATGCACGTAGAAATCAGAGTCAATCTGGGTAGGGGGTAGTTCTTGTATTTGTGAATTGTGGAAATGAGCTATTGTATTTCTCATAAGATTTGTATCAGCAAGACTGTTCCGGAGGGACTTAATTAATTATCTTGTATTGTTTAATCGTGGTGGTGGAGTGGGAATATTTTTCTACCGCAGGATGGAACAATATGTACAGCACACTTACTAGAATTAACGAATATAGACAGAAAAATATTCAAACGTGAAAATAAGACTGGCATTTTTAAACCAAAACTACTTTTTAATTCAAATTTCTTTCAAAAACCCTGTAAATTTACGTGAAGTCTTTGCAGTTTTTACTTAATTTTTGGGAAGGAAAAAATCTCATCAGAAAGTTTCGATTACATCACTTTTGAAACAGTTTCGTCCTATTTAGTAAGAAATCTCCCTCCTGCATTCTCATACAGATCTAAAGCTTTCTTTAAAGAAGAAATTTGCATTTAATTCGGGAAGCCTCTCCGCCAGAAGAGAGAAATTACCAAGTCCAGCCACCAATTTTCGGTACAAAGTTTTTCGAGAAAGCTTTTTTCTTTCCTTTTCTTTTAAAAAACGTGCATTGTATTTTCGTGTATTGAAAACTACGTCCTATGCAATTACTACTTACGAAGTATACATATTTAACATCCCTCAGAATACCACAATATGATTGCAAGGCTATCAGTAGGATTTTAAGGTTCGTTAGTGTTATGGCTTTACCTGTAATTGGAAGTGATTAAATAAACACGAATTCTCTCCTTGGTTTCCATGGAGAATGGAATTTTCTCCATCGCCTTACATTTGAAAGCAACTTATCCCTGTTAGTTAGTTATTGGGTTATTTAGTGAATATTTACCATCGATTGTTAATTGTATTTATTTATTTCCAGTATACTATTTCAGATTCTGAAGTCATTAACACGAGTATGCATTATCATTAATTTTTTCTTGTAAGAAAAGATTTGCTTTTTAGTGATGTGTATGTGTGCGTGTGTCTGTCTGTCTCTTGTCTTTGTATATGGTCATGTGTGTGTGTATGCATATAGAATAGTTCTGTCGTGAAATGATATGAAATGCCTGTTTGAAATAAAAAAAAAAAAAAGGAAAGATACCCTACACGTAGAGCTTTCGACGTGAAGATTGCGAATGTTTCCCCCACCCACAAATGCTTCTATAGTTGCACTAAAGTAAACATAGATAGATGATAACACTTAGAATAGATTGAAAACTAGGTTAAAAATAACCGCGAAATTGGCTACATCTTGTCATGGATTGGAGTAAGTACATAGCTAGTGAGTGAAATAGACCAGTGAGTAGACTAGCGACTAGCGTAGTGAATTTAGTTCGAAATTAGTGAATTTAGTAGATGTAGTTCAATAAAGTTTATTTCGTTAGTAATAGGTACACCAAAATTAGGGTAAGTTTGTTTTTCTTAGTATGATAGAAAAAAAAACAACTTAAAAATGTATGCAGAATGTAAAGAATTATCAGAAGAAATCGCTAGATTTTTGTTTTTTGTAGCGGTACAGGTTTATCGTAAATATATATATATAAATCAGACTTATAAAAAAAAAACACTGGGGAATTTCGTTTTCCTTTTATGAGACTGAAAAGGTTGACAGAACTTGCAATCATTATAGGACCTGCACTCGTATTTCATTTAATTAACGCCAATTCAGGGTCAAGTAATCTTTAAAATGTGTTAACGTAACATACATTATTCCCTTTTCATCGCATTGCGAAAGGTTGTTGTAGCAAGTTTTCTTTGAATATGAATTATTTGTGCGCTAGGAATGATAGTAAATAGTCTTATTAAGCATATTTTAAATCCCAAGAAGGCATGGAAACATTTTTTTAAAATAATTTTACCTGAAGAGCATATTATATTAAACCTTTCGAACCAAATAAGTTTTCAGGCTCTCACTGTATGAAGACTATAGAGATACAAATGGGGATTCTTCGCCGCGATTGATTTGGAATCATTATGTACTTTAACTTCCGAAGTTATTTGTTGACCTGTAAATATAAATTAGGCATTTGGCGTATTAGAATTCATTAAGAACTTCTGTCAACATTCAGTAAGTCAAGATTCGTGATAAAATAATTTGTTCTGTTGTGGATAGTCACTCTTTTTCTTAGTAATATGATAATGTACTTTACAATGGGAAAAGGGAATGTGGTGCAAATAAATCTTTATTTCCTTAAATGTACGAACCTAAACGTACTTCCTACAGCAAATTCCTATTAAGGGTCTTAACTTCAGTTATTGTCACTCGTTTGTGTACTGCTTAATGGTACTGTGTATTGTTGTGGAACACACTGTCTTTGTGATATAACATTGTAAGTGACTGAAGTTGATAATGTTGTAGTAAAGTTCGTTTTAATGCTATAGAAATATGTCCTGGAGTGTATTTGTTTGATTGTTATTTATGAAGTACATTATTGAAAATATCTTAATAAAAGCTTTTCTTTTTCCCTCCGTCCCACTTTGTGTGTAGTTTGCAACAGTTCTTCGAGAAGGCGAGAAGTTAACATTGCGTGCTGAGGACATTGTTGTAGGTGACGTCGTTGAAGTGAAATTTGGTGATAGGATTCCAGCGGATATTCGAATTATTGAATCTCGAGGCTTCAAAGTAGACAACTCTTCGTTGACTGGCGAGTCTGAACCTCAACATAGATCTCCAGACTTTACGAATGAAAATCCCCTGGAAACTAGGAATTTGGCTTTCTTTTCAACTAACGCTGTTGAAGGTAAATGGTTTATGCGTAGAACTATGGCTGTGTTGTCTTTAAATTGTAGTAGATGTATAACGTAAGTTTCCAGCACAAAACCAACGTTCTTGAAAATCTTGAGAGTACTTGAATTTTCTTTTGGTTTTCAAGGAGACTTGAAATTGAATGAGGTGATTCTTGAAAGTGAATTTCATTTTTGATTGGCATCAAGGAAATTCTGGTTATTTAAAGAGAAAATTGTAATCATTGTCTATGGTATTATCTCTGATAATAGTTTCCTTTCTTATTACGTACGTTCAAACTGATGCAGCTGCTTCTCACAAGAGACCACGCTTGGAGTACAATCACTAAAATAATATATTTTGAACAACTGTTCTTTGTGTTAAATCATTGGATCTACATAAGTTTTATGTTTGTAACATTTAATGCCGTTGATCATCATTTTTGCATTTGCGGTCAATTTTGTGAAGTATTTGGTGGGTAATAGAACACAATACCACTGCATTTTAGAGCTGAACAATCCTTTGGGTTTACACTGATGAAGTCCATAATATTGAATTATACTTTTCGCCCTACGCCGCCTCACATGCATTTGAGGCTCCTAAGCGCATACCAATCAAATACGTCTGATAAAGAGGGCTCAGTCAAGACTGAACTTGTCATATAACAGGAATAGCCCTGAAGTAAAGTTGCCTAAAGGCCATAAATGAATTCAAATTAGAGCAGGAAGAGAGATTGAAATTTGTCTGCTTCTTTAAAATCCCTTAAATCTGTTTCGGACATCTAATCAGAGATAATCACCCTTTTAATCGGATCTCTCTATTAGGAACCAGAGTATGGGTCGTTCATTGCCTAAAACTCTTTGTATGGCACTATGGTTATCGTACGTCTACACCAGTATTATTGCAGTGAAAGGATTTAATCAGTACTGATACGTAAGCCAAGTTTGTCGATACAATTTGGGTTGACGATATAGGTTCGTTATTGCGTCTCCTTCATGGTACTTTTGTGTTTCTAATTCGGATTTTGAGTTCAGCAATGAACAATTTGTAGAAGAAAAGAAGGCGGTGTAGCGTCCATTCCCCTGACACTAATTCAATGGCCTTTCCCGACATTAGCATTGTGTAATTACCAGAAACAACGGTGAATTTCAAAGTAATCGGCGTTAACATACTTCATAGATGCACCCCTTCCCATTAGGAAACAACCTCAGCGAGTAGAGCATGGTGATTGGTGGATATATCTGACTCCCTTGATCATGATTCTTAGCAAATTTCCCTTCGTTGGACCTTTAACAAGGAACGTTCGAAGAATCTTAGATATTGTGTGCAACAGAACCACAATCTCCATTGATAATTTGAAACCAAATTTCTGCGTAAGCCCCGCCCTCCTTAAAAAAAAACAAAAAAAAACTTTATATAGGCTGTCCAAGATACATGCATACACAACTAATTGAACCTGAGTAAAAATGTGGTTGTATGAGATTAAAAAACTAGGAGGCCTATGATGATCATTGGAGTCGGCTGTATTCGCTGATGCCTTAGTCCGACAGTTCATCTGATTTTAGTTTTCTTTATTATAAATCCAGCTTCCACTTCATGCCGTGATATTGTGTAAGAATAAGTGCATTTCCTTATGCAAATGGTCAACGTATAGGATCTGGGTACATTATAGGATATTTGTTTGGAAGGTACCGCATAAGTTAATTTTATTTTACATCCTGAGACTAAAAAAAAAAAAAAAATCAAGATTTATTTCCTAAAATTAACATCAATGTAAAGAATAATTCCAAAGAGGCGTGTGGGGTAAAAACTTCAAATATGCATTCTAACACAGGTTAGAAAGGAAACAAATTAAGCGGGATCCAGTTAGGGGACTGTGCGTATGTGATACGGCCAGGCTTCAGCAACGAGCATCTTATTTGGATGATTAATGATCCGTTGGAAAAATTGTGGTGAGACGTTTCCAGCGACACCTTTCTAGCCCTGGTAGTTCCAAAGCTGAAAATTCTCCGCCCCCCTTAAAAAAGTTGATGGGTTTGAACTCACCTTTCCAACGACACCTCAACCACCTTCCTAGTCTTAGTAGTTCCTGACTTGAAAGTTGTCGACAGACTGAAAAAAGCTTCACAGCACTTCCTGCTGAAGTCTGAAACGAGTATCTTAGACAAATAGACAGATCATGTTTATTCTGTGTAAAGTTAAGGTAGGTAGGTTTTTTAAGTAAGATATTTCCAACAGCGTAGTCTTCGAAAGCCTAATTGTGTAGCCAAGAATTATGGCAATCAGCATACGTTTATTTTGTCTATCTTTGTTCTTCTGTCACTTTTCTAGTATGTAGAAGTAACAGCTGTATATTTTTTTTCTAGGTACTGCAAAGGGTATTGTGATCAGCTGTGGTGATAACACTGTGATGGGACGAATCGCTGGCTTGGCCTCAGGCTTGGACACAGGAGAAACACCAATCGCCAAAGAAATCCAGCATTTCATCCACCTTATCACTGGTGTGGCTGTCTTTCTCGGCGTCTCGTTCTTCGTTATTGCATTTATCTTAGGTTACTACTGGCTGGATGCTGTGATTTTCCTCATCGGTATCATCGTGGCTAACGTGCCCGAGGGTCTGTTGGCTACCGTAACGGTAAGTAACTTTGAAACGACATTCAAAGGTTGAGAGTTCTCCAGTGTAAGCTTTATGACTCCGAAGATTTATTTACCAAATGGAGATATACATGTTCTAGAACGTCGTATAGAGTCGCTCATAATAAAAGGACCTTTCGTCAAACCATGTTCACGTCTAAACCACAAACATCTGGAGGAAACCTTGTCCAGCCTTCTGCGGTTTTCTACCCAAACTTGCCACTTCTTCAATATTCTTGTCTTCTTTTTGGGGTGACTCAAATGCGTAATACGTTAACGTTCAAGGAGGTGGGGGTTCAAGCTTTTACCATCTCCTTTGAGAAGTGGAAACGCCGAGGAAAATTTCTTTGCTGAATATATCTGGCGGTGGGTGTCAGTGTTTGGTTAACCGCAAGTAGTAGCTCTCTAGTACCTGGACCCAAGGTTTAAGAGAATATCTGGAGAATATTCACAAAAAGACTTCAAAAGCAACCCCTAACATGAACCCACAGGGGATATAAACATTCATTATGTTTTAGAAGTGGTGCTACGTAATAAAGGGAAATTTCGCCGTTAAAACTCCAATTGTCTCCAAATTTCTTCGAGGCTGTAATGCACTTTTTGCCTGTGCATTAATTTCCCGAGTTTAGTCCAGTTCGGTTAAACAGTTGATTTTTGCTAATTCATTACAAACTTCTAACATTGGAAATTTCCCACGTTTGTGACGTCACCCAGTTGGGACGAAATAAAAGTTGTACAATGACCCAACCATTTCGGTCGATAAAATCTAATCTTGATATTACATACGGAGTTATTATGTAATGTATGAATACCCCAGGTGGGAAATAGACCCAAAAGGTCTTTAACACGTTAAACTTCAGGTCAATTGTAGCACCAGAATATTACTTAATCACTTTCTTTTTTCATATATTATTTTGGTATGGTATAAAACAGTGGTCGGAAAACATTTCGACGAAAGAGCTACTATCCAAATATGGAAGTATGTCGTGAGCTACAAAAGATAGAATGAAAGTTGTTTGATCAATTCTACTAGTTGGCCAGACAGTAAACTTAACCTTGCATGAACTACCGAAAGTAACCCCGCCAGCCACCGGCAGCTCGCGATCGACTGTTTGCCGATACTTGGTAGAAAAAGTTAAGGGGTGAGACCAAAGAAATTCGGAAATATAATTTTTGCTATATTATTAATAAGGTCCACCAAATGCTTATTGGCGTATTACCTCTGTACTCCCCTTCTAAAATGAAGGGAATAAGTTCTTACCCAAAATTACGAAAATTAGATATGACTAAATCGGCTATGCTCTATCAAATTGTAATATTTGCAACTGCCGGTGTTGACCGTAAGTGACTTAACCCGACTTTTTTTTTGTTTTCTTTAAAAAAATTGGAGTGAATGCTTCCATTGACCGTGAAATGATTTTGAAAGTGCGATGTCTGAGCGTTTGCAAATTCATCTTGTTGTGACACTTTCAAAGTCATTTCTAGGTCGATGGAGAAGTTTGCTGCATAAATATTTCACACAAAAGTTTTTTTAATTTTTACGCAGAGTCAGAATCTGATTTAAAAAGTGCAAAGATCAGTTTAAAAAAAAATCAACTTCCGGTCAGCAGGAAGTTCGAAATATCAGCATTCGATAGATCATAGCAGATTTAGTTTTCTAAATTTTCTTGTAATTTTTAGTAAGAATTTATCAGGGATGTACTGTTAGTCTCACACACACTGTACATATAATTTGTTTTTAAGTGTCACTTCTCTGTGGTGTTCGATGTTTTCGGAGAATTGTACTTTAATTTTACTTGTAAGTTCTACAGTTCATCGTTGCTTAAGATCTTACTTTATAAATTGGATCTGCCATCTACCGAAATGCATCTATTAAGTGTTGTTCATTGCTTGTAGGTATGCTTGACACTAACAGCCAAGAGGATGGCCTCAAAGAACTGTCTTGTGAAGAACTTAGAAGCTGTGGAGACCTTGGGTTCCACATCTACCATCTGTTCAGATAAGACCGGAACCCTGACCCAGAACAGGATGACAGTAGCTCACATGTGGTTCGACAACCAAATCATTGAAGCTGATACCACAGAGGACCAATCAGGTAAGGTGTTTAGAAAGACGAGTGTCAATTGTAAGAACTTGGAATATCACTTCACTTATATACAGCTTTAATGTTATATAATTTTGTTAAGCGTATATTTTCGTGTAATCAGGCATTTTTAATTTCGAAACCGTGTATTTTGTTCTGTTGCAAACAAAAGATCTAAAGATCAGGTAGTCTTTGAAATTTAGAAGAACCGTTGAATTAATCTTGTTGCTACCACGTTTAAAACCATGAAAAATGCTGGGGACAGTAGGGTTAGTCTGTTATAATGTAAACTTTCGTTAAAGCTAACTGAAGGAGGAAACAGTGTCGTCTTGTGTGTTCATATTCAGAAGTTATTCTATTTACTAGTTAGGTTTCTGTGGCTAATTCTGATTTAAGAGTAGATCCGTACACCTTTTGGGTAATAAGATTTCCTAGTAGCCATAAGGCTTATATTCAGCTAGCCTTAAATGTGTATTTCAGCGAGATCATACGTCATATTTTTGGAGACAACCTAACTTTGTTTTTATTCGCAGGTGTGCAGTACGATAGGACTAGCCCAGGCTTCAAGGCTCTATCTCGAATCGCTACACTGTGTAATCGAGCTGAATTTAAACCTAGCCAGGATAATGTTCCTATTTTGAAGAGGTGAGTTATTAACTTGTGAGAAATTATGGAGACATTTATCTTGAAACACATTCCGGTAACTTCACATTCAGAGATTCTATGTAAGTTGCTTGAAGAGCAGTGCAGGGTACGACTGTATTAGCCGACTGATAAAAAATTGTTTACATATCTTAACGAATTCTGACATTGATGATGTTTACCCATTTATATGGTGGGTTTCACCAACCTTCGTTAAGAATGTAACTGTTAGTTAACGAACGTAGTGAGTTTTAAAGCGCTTTAAAGTTCTTAACGATTCGTTAAGGCTTAACGAAGTCTGGTGATGAAACCCACCAACTTTCAAACACCCGCAAGATTTTTGCTTGTTCTCATAGGATCGCCCTTTCTAAGAATCATAGCAGTTGAAATTTTGTTCTAGAATATGTAAATTATTTTCCTGTAAATTACTAAAATGTTGATTCTTAAAAAGTGGTTTACATGTGCATTTTAGGTGCACTAACATTTACTGTATATATTTTGGGGGGCAGTTTAATGCCTATTTAATTTATATTTAAAACTAATCCGTTCATTAACTCTTCTATTTTTTTTCCTACCAGGGAAGTTAACGGTGATGCCTCGGAAGCTGCCTTACTGAAGTGTATGGAATTAGCCTTGGGTGACGTAATGTCAATTCGGAAAAGGAATAAGAAAGTATGCGAAGTCCCATTTAACTCTACGAACAAGTACCAGGTATCTGTTCACGAAACCGAAGATGCTAATGACCCACGTTATCTCTTAGTAATGAAGGGAGCCCCAGAGCGAATCTTAGACAGGTGTTCATCGATCTTTATCAATGGAAAAGAAAAAGTATTGGATGAGGAAATGAAAGAAGCCTTCAATAATGCTTATTTGGAACTCGGCGGTCTAGGAGAGCGAGTATTAGGTAAGTGGTTTACGTGGAAAGTATAGATTCAGTATAGTTAATGCTGTAAATCCACATTTAGGATCGATCAGTACACCATAGTTTAATTTCTTACCCAACTTAAAAAAGAGCACGCTTCAAATTACTTCAGCTATCTTCTGTAGCAATTAAGGTTAGTGTAAAGCTAGATGGCAGCACTGTACGTCTAATATATTTTTTCGATGCACGAAATTCCAATGCTGCTCCTATAAATTCAAGCGTAGAGATAGTGTGTTCAGTCGAAGCCATTTTTTTTTTAATTTTTTTTTGGTTCATTGTTGGAAGAGCTTCATTGTTATAGGTTTGAATATTCACAACAATCAACACTTCTTTAAATTTGCAGCATTGTGTTTCTTAATTGAATGAGTTAAGTCGTAAATATCTGTTGCATATATACTCTTCATCTGTCAAATCCAGCTCTTGAAATATTGGGTAATCTTTGCTATTTTTCAGCTTGAAAAATTTATTTTGTATCTAGACAATATAAATGTATTTCATTGTAGGATTCTGCGATTTCCTCTTGCCATCTGATAAGTTCCCACCAGGCTTCAGTTTCGACAGCGACGACCCCAACTTCCCTCTGAGTGGACTTCGTTTTGTTGGTCTCATGTCCATGATTGACCCTCCCCGAGCTGCTGTACCTGATGCTGTGGCCAAATGTCGATCTGCTGGTATTAAAGTTATTATGGTTACTGGTGATCATCCTATCACTGCCAAGGCCATTGCTAAATCTGTCGGTATTATTTCAGAAGGTAAGTGAATATTGTTTCCTCTTAATACTTTTTAATTGTAACGTTAAATTACTAATTATCTGAGTGATGAACCTTCATCATAATACTTGCTATTTGATAGATTTAGCATTGTCTCGAAAAGGAGCAAATACGACGAAATATTCTGTTACATAATAGTTGTAACAAGCGTACACTGCTTATGAAGAGGTAAGGATAGAGCCTAACCTAATCCGAAGTTTAGTATTTATTCTATTTTTAGAGCGAATACTAAAAGTAATGAAGTTAGAGTGTCGCGTGAATTATTTCAATTAGAGATTATGAAGTATTACATGTAAATTAAAAATAAGAAATTCTCAAATTTTAACACATTAAATATATCACTGTCCTCAAGTGTGCTGTTTAAGTTCAATACTTGTTAATTTTCCTAAGTATTTCACTTCAAGATAAAGTGAAACATTATTCTTTTATTTCTCCCCCCTCCCTTTGTGGCATGTTATTACGTTTGATCCATTGGTCCGTAGCCATTGTTGGGCTTAGCCTTATCTATATCAGTGTTGAAACTTCAATAAAAAGGATGTGAACAATATAAATGGTAATAATATTACGAACTCGTGTTATGGAACGTAACACACCATAGTTGATGTCTTGGGTGTTATGGTTTAATAAGACTTTCAGATTGAGTTCTGCTTTCGCCGCGCATGAGCCCTACTTGATGAATGTCGAGATAAACCTAAAACATGAAAACCTATACCGCTACCTACCCATCCCTTTCCATGGAATCTTTTCTCGTTGATAGACGTTATTCCTCGAGACTGGTTTAGATACTAGTAAAGCTCAGAGATATGTAAATTATTAACACCCCCCCCCCCCCCTACTGCTACGAGAACGCACAGTGTTGGTTGAAATTAGGGATGACCAGGATACAATTTTAGGGAAAGACAAGGTACTTAATTATCAGGATTTGTGGTCATGCGTAATTTAAACTGTTGATATTATTGTATATATTAAAATCTAAATATTTTAAATCTGAACTTTCAGAGATTATAGTAGCTTTACGTGACAGCTTAGTGTAAGAGAGGGAAATGTCTATCATAATAGTAGTGTGCATCTGAAGGCAAACATTTTTGGCAGTTTTTGCGGCAATTTCTGGTAGAAAAGCTGAACTATTCTTTACGAATTGTCCATTACTATATATTTATTTCTGTCGTTAAGGCGTTAAGCTGTATATTAACTAAAATTTTGATGTGATATTATTTGAAAATGAGATTAAAAAAATATTCCCTTTTCAGGAAATGAGACTGTAGAAGATATCGCACAACGTCTTAATATCCCTGTATCCGAAGTTAATCCACGAGAAGCCAAAGCCGCTGTTGTTCACGGTTCAGAATTGAGAGAATTGAACTCCGAACAGTTGGATGAAATACTGAGGTGAGTACATTTTTTTTAATGGCATTAGTAGAATTAGTAGCTAACATTGCATAGGATGTCCTTAGTCCAACCTTACATTTAAGTTTAGAAACATTAGGAAACCTTGTAGAAAAAAGCTAAAGGACATTCTTATCGCTGCTGTGTTCTTTGGAATTCATCGTAAACTGGTCAGTGGTAGAGCGTTGGCCTAGCATTCGGGAGGTCCTAAGTTGGATCCCAGCGGCCGACCATCCTGACCTAGATTTTTCCAGTTTTTTTTCCTCAGTCACACCAGGTAAATGCCGGGATGGCACCTTCAACATAAGGCCCTGGCCAATACCTTCCCGAATCCTTTCCCCTCCCTTATCCCGGCCTGAGCCTTAGATGCCTAAAGGCCATAAATAAAAAAATTAATTCAATTGGTAAACAGATGAACAAAATTATGCTGTTGCAAAATAATGTAAGGGAAGATCTGTTATTTTTCGTAGAATTTAGAATAATAACGTACCGGGAAGGGCGTAAGCCATAGTCCTGTTACTGCCTATACAATTAATTTCTTCTTGGGATGATAACAAATTTAGCTATGTTATGATATCATGTATCTTTATCCAAATTCAAAGCATGTTTGTGAATATATTTTTTCACTCGCAGAACGTTTGTGAATATATTTTCTCACTCGTCAGGCCAGCCAGCATCTCCAAGGTTCTGGGTTCAAACCCTAACTGGGAATAGATGTGTGTGCCGTGTAGAAAGTTAACAGCTAGTAGAATCTAGAAGGAACGAAGTAATTAGTTAGTTCCAAAGGTGGTGTCCCATGGTTATCCAGCTGATAGTTTCATCGTAAGAGAGACACCATCTCTCAAATATGGTTCCGGCGCTCAAGGTCGTGTATGTTAGGGAATACGAAACCCGCGTGTTCTTGTTGCCATCCCTATACATACGCTGTTTGAGACGACACCTGTCTGATCAGAGCCAGAATTCTTATGCCCATAAATCAAATTCGAACGACACCATACCTTCGCTTATCTTTCAAGGGGAACTTATTTAAGAACAGCAGCAAAACAACAGGAATATCTCACATAGTCTTAAAACTACAATCAACGTTCAAGACAACACTCGGTGTACTATGTCAGTCCACCTCATAGAACCTCTGTTGTTATCCAAACTGTCTCACCATTAACAGGACGGGTCAGGTAACCGACTGCCAATAGGGAGACCAGGATTAAATTCGCCCATTTGAAAACTATCGTAGTTTTATTTTCTTGAATTTTCGTAAAGTAGCTTATTTTAGTATTAAACTGTAAAAATATTTTTCAAAATTGTAAGGATCATGGGCATTTATATATCTTTTATCTTAATTTTAAATTGTATTTGAAAATACGTGAATGTGTTTCTTGTCTGTGTATGGGCATAGAACGGGCTTCTTTTTCCTTGTTAGCTGACTCCATTATATTGTTTCAGACATCACACCGAAATCGTGTTTGCTCGTACTTCACCGCAACAGAAGCTGATCATCGTAGAAGGTTGCCAACGAATGGGAGCTATTGTGGCCGTGACAGGAGATGGTGTGAATGACTCCCCTGCCCTGAAGAAAGCAGATATTGGTAAGATCTTCCTCTTTTATCTCTCTACGTAAAATAAAAACCTTTCAATATTTTTAAAGTATCGATTGCATTTGTCCTTAACTCCTTTGTCGATTTTAGTCCCCCCCCCCCCCCCCCT
>JAGDQP010056054.1:0-13013 GCA_022664845.1 Lepisma saccharinum
ATTACTTTTTAACACATCTATCAAAACAGGATACATACCACTGTCATGGAAGAAGGCCTTTACAATTTTTATACCAAAACCTAACAAAAGCAAATTTTCAACAGCCAGTTACAGACCAATAACACTTACAAACACCATTGCGAAAATATGTGAGACAGTTTTATCTAAGCGAATAAATTCATATTTAGAAAATTCAAACCTTCTTACCAAGAACCAAGCAGGTTTCAGAAGCGGGGTGTCCAGCATTGACCAGCTAATGCGTATAGTTACCGATACACAAATTGCATTAAATAGAGGATGGAGAGGAGCTGCGGTTTTCATGGACCTAAGTTCAGCCTTTGACACAGTCTGGCATGAGGAACTTCTGTATAAATTGTACGCCATGAATTTTCCAACCACAATAATAAGATGGATCACTAATTTCCTAACGGATAGAACCACCAAAATAAGATCTGGTGACACATTTTCGGAAGAAATAAGTATTAAAAGAGGGGTTGCTCAAGGGGCAGCGCTGAGTCCTATACTTTATTTATGTCAACGACACTCCTCTGCCTGCAAATAATTGAATACAACTGGGGCTATTTGCAGATGACACTGCGTATTGGACTTCTGCCAAGACGGTGCTAAGGGCAAGCAACAACTTGCAAAAGACTGCTAACCGATTTACTCAATGGTGTAAGAGATGGAAGCTCATTCTGAACGAAAAGGAAACCCAGTTTGTTATTTTTTTACCCAGGAGGGAGGGGAACTAGGAAGGATACAGAACAAATCTCTATTGCGGTAAATAAAGTAAAAATTAAACCAAGCAATTCAGCAACATATGCACTTTGGACCAAAGGCTAAATTTCAAAAAACATATTAACTTAAGACACAAAAAGGGGCTCCTGATTTTTGCTCTTCTTAAATCAATTTTACTTGCAGATTTACCAATTAGGATAAAGATTAGGATTTATTTGGCCATATTGAGACCTATGATGGTCTATGGGCATGAGTTGTTTCATTCCGGCATTAATGTTGATCTAATAAACAAATACGAGAGGTACTGGCTTAGGGTTTCAAGAAGGATGTGGAAACAGGATGTTCAAGCTCTGTATATGGATGTGCCAATTGAACCGATCAATGAGTATTTACAAGAGAGAAAGGTTAAATATATATTGTCTACACTAAATAAAAAATTTGCACAATTGAATTTCCAGCATGACATAGATATAAAACTTATGAGACACCGCATTGCACTCTAAGAACTATTACAATATACAAAATAATTTAGTAATAATGGAACGAGAGAAACAATAACAATCAACTAGAAGACATACACATCTCTGTAAGAATGGATGCACGAGAGAGCGGGTAACAAGAGGCTTCACTAAAATATATAACATCGAAGGACTTCACTAATTTTAATTTTAATTTCAATCTCAATTTACAAACTATAATGACCTTCCTACATATCCTATTTTCCTATACATTTACCAGACTTACAATCTAAAAACGGGACTATTAATAATTGATAATTAAAGAACGAAATTAATGACAAAAGACGACTCTGCAGGTATTTTCGAAAATTTGTCCACTTCCAGTTCATATCATTTTCACCATTTAACTCAGTTAACTTTATCATAATATTTGCTTGGTGCGGGGTGGGTGTCCTGCTGCAGTGTTCATTCAACTAACAAAGAAATTCATTAACCAAACAATAATTAATAGATTTCAAAGGACGAAAGTAGCCATTTGGGCTAGAAGTCCTGTGTCTAGCCTTCGGGCAGTACAGGTATTACTTGCGGTTAGTTAAGGAAAATTAATCTTGTTCAGAGCAGCGTAGGGACTGGTCGGAGAAAGACCTATGTCAATTCGTTCCTCACGGATAAGAGCAAAAAAAGGGCATGAATAAAGGTTCATCATCTTAAAACACACAAAGATCTTCGAAATAATATTTTAGAGCGCGTTAAAACAAAAGTTAGGAAATTACACTAATCCAAAATAGGTCGTACGTTGGTGGATTAGTAATTATATTAATAGTAAATCCAGTAAGGGAAAGATCCTTTCTAGGGACAAAATAATATAAATTCTGAAGATTGCAGATATAGTTGCGTAATAAACCTAAATAAATATACTGAGTTAGGTAGATTATAGTTATCCCCTGACTGACTATAGACTTAAAGGCCACATTACAATATCCAACTAATACCTTACCTTATTTCCTACTTTTCTTTTTCATTGAATTATATGATGGGCGGAAATAAGAAGCATACTCCGAATAAGAGAGGAAGTATTTCTCCTAAAGAGCAAAGGTAAAAAGGCAGAATTAACAAAACTGAAACACCTAAATCAAAGTAAAAAAATGCAAAAGATAATAACAAAGAAACGAAGAAAGACATTAAAACCACTATGTTAAGTAAACTAAAGAATCAAAAGAAACACCGATCAGCAAGGAATTTCTGGGAGGAGAATTCTTTAATCTGGAAACAGTGATAGAAGAATCTTCATGTTCAGAGGACTACTGCATTTCACCGAGATCTTCCACATCGAAAGAAAGAAATATAGATTTCTGCGAACCCATCTCTCCAGAGAGCCAGGCATCATTTTCTCGTTCTCCTACTCCTTCCCCACTAAACCTTTGTAAGATAGACAACACGGATTTGGAAAATGAAGTAAAGAAAGACAAACTAAGCATTCAAAATGAAAAAAATAACGGATACAGAAAAGACAATGAACGAAAAACAGAACTTAATCACAGAAACTTCAAGCTTAAATAGTGAAAACATTGCATTGTTAGATACGGAATTGATTGCTGAGAATAGGGACACTCTAAACAAAGATCAAGATTCATCTCCAAGTACAACTAGTATCTCAACGCTTAATCAAACAGACTCTAACATAACCAATGCAAACAATACTACATCTGATAATTCTTGGGATAATCATTACAACTCCCAAACTCAAACTCCAGTTGCAAATGAAATAAATTACTCAATACTAGTAAAAAATGTAAGAAATGACTTACTTAATCCTATTACGTTTGATAAAATTATCTGTAATAGACTTCCAAATATTGAAGTAGACATTCATCAAACCTTAAGACAGAATGGGTATAGATTACAATTCAAGAACAAAGATAATCAAATTAGATTTTTAGGAGCTTTCAATGAAAAGGAATTTGGCACAAGAACAGAATTTCTCACAATAGATGAGAAAAGAAAGTTTCCCCAGAAACCATCATCCACCACAACATTTACTTGTGTGATAAGGGACATATCTCCTGACGTTGAAACTAAAGAATTACTTGACACAATTAAGCTTAAATATCCACAAATCACGAACATTACACGAATCAAGAATGAAAGAGGCCCTTTGCCACTAATCCGAGTGTTTACTAGGGATCCTAATTTGGTGAGTGGACTCATTACTAACGGTATATATATCGGAAACTGCAGATACAGGGTTGAGGAGTCTAGGAACTCAGGTAGACCTTTTCCTTGCAAAATGTGCTTCATGTACCATATCAACAAAGCTTGCACAAAAAGACTTTACTGTTACAAATGCAGAAAAGAACATCCTAGCTTCACATGCAACCAAATATCAGATAAGATCTATTGTGCTACATGCAAAGTGACAGGGCATAGAACTGCGGCGGCTGCATGTCCACTAAGACCAACACAAAGTTACATTACAGTTCCTGATAGAATATACAGAGCCCCTCCCTCAACAGAAAACAAAAAGATATAAGCTGATACGCTAAAAGAAGTAGTTAACACAAACTCGAATCAAAATGGATCTGAAGACTCTACGGCAAAAGTCGATTCAACTATCCAGCAAATTGAACAAATTGTTAAAAGAGTTCTTAACGAACATATGGATAAGATTTCCAAATGGATGCTATCAGTTTTAACACTAACAATGACCTTACAAGAGGAGTCCAAAACGATTTCTAAGATCAATGCCATTATCAAATCACCTACAGAAGAGTTCCTTCAGAGACACCTAAAGACAATTCAATCGGTGGATGGACACATCTTTATTGGTAATGAAGAATACGTGAAAAAACAAAAGACAAATGGTAAAGAAAGCACTTCCAAACAAAACAAAAATGATAATGGCCAATAAAAATAATCACTTGTATCTCAACAAATTGCATATATGCTTCATAAATATCAATGGAATTAGAGAGAAACTACAAGAAATCACTCAATTGGCTACAGATGAGAAAATTGACATTTTCATTATTAATGAAACTAAATTGACTCGAAATATCAAATTTTAACTCCGGATTTTAACATATACAGAAACGATCGTGCTGAAGCTTCTAGTGGCGTAGCAATGCTTATCAACAAACAAATTCCTGCAAGCGAAATTCCTTTACCATCTAATTTCCAAGACAAACAAACCACACCTATGTTAATTTCTATTCAGCAAAAAAGAGAACCACTTTATATAGCTACACCGTATTCGAGTCCAAGTTCGGACATTTCTAATAGTCTGCCGTTATTAACTTATTTGGAAAAATATAAGAACCTTATATTAACTGCCAACATTCATTGATGGGGGACTTGGAGACTGATACTAATGGAGGGAAACTTTTTAGATTTCTGCTTCAATCTCCACTCATAAACATAATGTGGGACCCACTAGATTCCAGAATAATACAGAAACTGCTCCTGACAAAATCCTTTTATCACCTACCATGACGAACCTATTGATGTCGAAGAAAGTTGAGAAAAGCTTACCATCAGATGGTGAGGTATATCTACAATTTTACATTCAGACAAATAATAAACATACGGAATACAGTTACTACAACAACTATAACAAAACAGACTGGCACAAATTTCAACAGACTATAAAGCAAGAACTTTCCAAAATCAACCTATCAATTTCTAATATAGATGATACTGAATCTGTTAACAATTACGAAAATTTTACAGGATGCAGTAACAAGCCTTGTCCCGAAACAAAAAATCATTCCACACAAAGAAAGATTACCAGCAGAAATTACAGCTAAAATTAGACAGAAAAGAGATTTATCTAGATTATTTCATAGCGCTCCGAACGAATTTACAAAAAATCAAATAAATAATGTGCAAAAAGAGATCAAGTACTCCATTGCACAGTTCAGGGATCTCAAAAAAGAAACTTTTATTACAAATCTCACGGAGAGCTAAAGAGACAATCCAAAAAAGTTCTGGAATATGTTAGCAAGACAAGAAGGAAAAGGCTCTGGACATTCACTCCCCAGCTCTCTGACGGCAAACCAGTCACAAATAAGAAAGACTTTCTAGACATATTACACGTAAAATTTAAGGATAAAATGGAATTAGATCCTCCACGCTACAGCAAGAAATTTCAAAAACAAATCTCGGAAACCGCTTCCAAAATTAGATACATCATAGATCATAATCAGGACTTGACAGATCTGGACAGACTAGATACCCTTTTAGGCAATGTAGAAATTCTGATCAAAGACATAACAAAAGATGAAATAATTCGAATAATTAAAAAGAAAAAGAACACTTCACCTGGTCCCGATGGAATTCCATATATTGCACTACAACGTGGCCCACCTGAACTCCATAATATATTAACTGTTTATACAACTCATCCCTCAAATTAGGTTATATACCACTGTCTTGGAAAAAAACATTCACTATTTTCATACCAAAAAACGAAAAAAAGTCGATTCCAATCTGCAAATTACAGACCGATTACATTAACAAATACCATTGCTAAAATATGTGAAACAGTTCTTTCCAAAAGACTTAATGAATACATGGAAGAAACAAATTTAATTACAAAGTACCAGGCTGGATTTCGGACAAATGTTTCAACAATAGACCAATTAATGAGAATTGTGACCGACACTCAGATAGCGATTAACAAGGGTTTGTTTGCGGACGATACTGCCTATTGGACCTCAGCCAGAACAGCAATATCAGCAATTCAGAACTTACAAAAGCCAGCCAGATCTTTCTTGTGGTGGTGCCGGGATTGGAAGCTTGAACTGAACGCTAACAAAACTCAGTTTATAATATTTTATCCCTCTAGAAAAGGAACTAGAAGAGACAAATTGAAAACAATCTGTATTAACAAAACTAAAATTAAACCTATTACAACAGCTAAATATTTAGGAGTCACACTGGATCAAAGAATGAATTTTAAATCACATATTCTGGCCAGAAGAAAATTAAGACTTCAAGTGTTTTCGGCTCTAAAATCCATCTTGCTTTCCAATATATCTTTTAGAATTAAAACAAGAATTTATTTGTCTATCCTAAGACCTAACTTAACATATAGTCACGAATTGTTCAACTCTAATATAAATTTGGATCACTTTGAAAGATTCGAGAGATACTGGCTGAGAGTTTCACAAAGACAGTGGAAATCTGAAAAAGAAGAACTTTACAAAGATATATCTTTCCCACCAATTCTGGATTACCTGAAAATATGTAAGGACAGATACAAAAACTCAATCAAAAGCAAAAAATTCGCCATTATCAACTTTCCTCAGCAACTAAATGTGACTATTCTGCGCCAATTATCAAATCACAAATCAAATGACCAAATCACATTACAAGAAATACTTCAAACTTAATATATAAATTTACAGGGAACAAAATATTAAGTATCTACTCATCTATAAACTAACTAAATACACGGAAGAATTGAGCTGAGCTGGAAATATAATAATTAAACATTTTAAGGAAATCATTTATGAAATCATGGAAAAATAACCTTTTATCCCACTAATTCCTAGCCTTAGAATCATTTTTAAATTTCAAAAGACTTTGGACAAGAACAAATTAGACTTTCACCTATATTAATTTTCGATCGAAACTTTACTATGTATATAATATTAAATCCTGTGTAATTTATTTCTATTAAATTATATCAAATCAATTTAAATTAAACTAACTTTTCGGGAACTTCTCATATTTGCTCTAAACATTGTTTTAGATTTATGTATACTATTGTGCAGACTGGTAACTTGCGAAAACAACAAAATAAATCTTTATGATCAAATCAAAATGGAGTGCCTTTTTGGGGGTTTCCTTGAAGTTTGTTTGGTGTGTGGCTTTTTGGTCTGGTGCAGGATCCGTTTCTCTTTCTTATTTCTAACTCATAAATAATAAACTTAATTAACAACAATCTCCAAGGACGAAAATGGCCTTAAATCGGCCAGAAGTCCGCCTGTAAGGCCCTGAGGACCAAAGGCACTTTATATGTTCAGCAAGAAAAATCAACAAAAAATTCTGGCCAGATTACAAATCACATAATCATACAGTGTTGTGAATCAGTTGATCGTTCGGACGACGAATTTTCAGGATTTATTCCCAGTTGTCCGATTCCCAATTGTCCAACTGCCTGAATTCCTTCCCAATTGGCCGATCATGGCCTCCGGCGGAATGTGACACGTGTGGCCTTCTCCAAGATCTTCCCAATTGTCTGATATCCTCTCCGCCCCCGTTCCCGACTGATTTCCTCTCCCTCCGAGACCTCCTGCGAGGAGAAAGTACATAACCAGTTCCCCGCAGGCACCTGTAGGAATCAATTCTATAAACACAGGCTGATCGAGGTGGATGTGCGAAGTGAACATCTTGTGACCCAAGTGAAAATTTTCTTCCTTTTACGATATGGACCCTGAAAGAAATAATGATGGAGATAAGTTTTAGTAGTATGTCAATATTTCAAATTTTGCCATTATTAGCATTTATTTGTCGAAATATTCCAAGCTTTAAGTAGAAAAAAATTACCAAAAATTCAAATTCTAAATATTTTTCGCCTTCTCCATTCTTTCATTCAATTTTCTTCCTGTTTTTCTACTGCTGAAAAAATGTTCTTTAATGAAAAAAAAAACAATCTACAAAGTCAGATTGTTTGTAAGAATCAAACTCGTGGCGAATTAAAAAAAAAAATTAAGGTAAAATATATTATTGACAACTTCATCAGCTTAAATGTCATTTGGAAATTGTTTTCTTTCTTTGTGAGAAGTTAGTTTGCACATAGGGACTGAATAATGAACAACGGGAAAAAGTGACGGAAAATACGGAAAATAAAGGACATTGAAGCAAAAGTTTTCCTTTCATTTTATACAATATTATTTTAGATTTTTTTGCGCATTACTTGAAAGAAGCCTGTTTTATCTTTATTTTTCATTGTGCTTTGTGTTAAAATTGTACTTTTAATCATAAATAAGTTTGTTGAAAGGAAAGTGAAAGGGACTTGGGGCAATTAAAAGTCTATTTGCTGAAATAGTTTACTTCTCTCTCACACGCTTCCATTGGTTCAAGCTAGCCAATCAAAAGTTGAGCAACAAAAATAAACTTTTAATTGCTTCCAAGTTCCTTGCACTTTCCTTCCAACTAGCTTTATGATGATAAATCCAATGTTTAGTACAAAATAGAGTAAGAATAAAGATAAAATCATGTTTCTTTCCAGTAATAAACGGAACAAACGTTATGTATAGGCCAATAAAAGAAAAGGAAAATTTTAGGTACCTGATTGGTCGGAAGTTCCTCATTAAAAATTAACTAACTTTGTAAACAGTACAGAGACGTCATTATTTAGTACCTCTGTACAACTAACTTCTCGCAAAGTAAGAAAACAATTTGTTTATTGAAACTCCAAATGACATTTACGCTCATGAAGCTGTCGATATTATATTTTACTTTTTTGTTTGTTTGTTTGTCTTTTTGTTTAGATTCGCCACGAGTCTGATTTTTAGCGAGGAACAGTTTTAGATTATTACATACGAACTTAAATTACTGTTACATTCAAACTATGTTTTATTGATGGTGTGTCCTTCAATTTCAATTGTACCAACATTTTCATTTGCTTCCTTTATTGGTGCCAAAATTACCACTCCACAACTTTCCGAAAGATAACCTGTATCCCCTCATTCCCCCAAGTGAGGGAAATAAATATTGTACATTGAGTTTGTTAATGGGAATCACTTCCATTACTTCCAGTAAGTCCGTCACTGTTTGATTTTCTTAAAAACTGGTGAAAGTCGAAAAATATTACAATTTTTGGACGTCTTAATTTCTGAACAGACAAGTAGCCCTATCTCAACCAGAAATGAATTATTAAAAACAATTTATATTTCTTATCATTGAGTCCGGATTTTGATTACTTGAAATTATCAGAATGACCTATAAAATCACAATAACACATTAGAAACCTTTTACAAATGTCGTGGCTCAGACGGTAGCATGTCTAACTACGAATCGGGCGGCCCGGGTTCAAATCCCGGCCAGGACACTGGAGACATTTCTCACAGTGTTCTTATGCTTGGCGCTCTGAGGTGCACTCAGCCTCCCATCAAATTGAGTACCGGAGTGTCCTTGGTATTCCTGGGCACCTTGGGAGGGTAAAGACGGTCGAGCGTGGGACTGACCATCCAATCTCACTTCGTACAGTAGGTCAAGAATATGTGGAGCGCTACCTCCACATTCCCCATGCAGCGTTCACGGCGCGTGCGTATCGCACAGGGGATAGCTTTACCTTTTTTATTACAGAAAAATATGTATTCATGCTTTGTGTAGGCAAAACAAGTCCTTATTCAAAAACATTCGGAGAGAGCATGACATGCCGGTTCATTCTACTTAAATCCATATTATAGTGGTGGCAAATTGTCCGCTTTGTCGAATTTTAGTGGCAAACTGTCCGTACCCCATGTAAAACAGTACATAAATTGCATAATTTTCGGAAACAATAGCAATATTTTAAACTTCTAATCCCGACAACTGAATGTTAATAAGGTGGCGCTGAACATCTTTACTTTGCAAGGAAAATAAATTTTTAATTAGCTAGCTCCGACCAATTAAAATACGTCTCAGTGCTGTTTACATAGAAAGTTAATTTTTAATGAGGTATTTCCGACCAATCAAAGAAAACAAAAACTCCACTCTTTAGAATGCAAGTGATTTTTTAATGAGGTAATCCCAAAAAATTAATAACACGTCTGTTGTGTTGTTACTGAGTTCGTATCACAAATTATGATTTAGTCGAAATTTTAACCAAACGTTAATTCCGAAGTTGATAATGTTTTTATTTATAACTTCTAAGCATGGTGTGAAATTATTATGTTAAAATAACTAAGGTCCTATTTCTTGTATTTTGGGGGGATTTTCTCCTGGATTCGGAGAGAATACTCCGAAAAAAATAAGAGGTAAGACAACCTCCTTCCCCTCTGTAGAAATTTTCCGAATGATAAGCTGCTTGCCCTCGTTCCCCCAAATGAGTGAAATAAAAGTTCTAAAATGGGTTTGTGGTCGGGCGATAGTCACACTGTCAAGAATCCCTGAAGAAATGAAAAAGAAATTGGTGTTATGTATTGAAATTTGGTGTATAATTATCTCTCCTTCAAATATGTCCAATAGGTAAAAATTTGAGCACTCAGATAAAGCAGGAATGGTAATTAAATATTATACTGTAATTAAGTAACGCACAAGAAAGATACGAGATTGAGTTCGTGCGATTTCGACTGAGGGAAGGACGAAATCCAATCCAGTTTTTCCAATGACAGACAAAAGTGCTCCTTTTGAAATTGTATTGCCGTTAAATAATTTCGAAAAGGGATAAAAAATATTGAAATTTTGCTTAAAAATTTGCTATGCACATATGTTCGGTAGCTCAAAATTTGTTCTTTTCAAATGAAGTACACTGATACATGACAATAAAATGCTTTATTAGGATTTGACTTTAAAATTTACAAATCAGATATATTTAATACTCAAAATTAGAAACATTCAAAGATCTGTAATAACTAGGACTTAGGCATTATGTGTTGTAATTTGATTCAGAATCTGGACTTTGCTATCATCATTGCTAAAGGGTGAGAGCATGGTTTCAAATGTTCTCGAACAAGAGTCGCGAGGTGAATTACCGTGGCGGCGGTAATTTTGGTACTAAATGTTTAAGATAATATTTGGCAGCACATTAAACATTTTCTTGATTAGATTAGGCATTAAAACTTACATGATACAATTTACTTGCGAATAGGAATAATCATGCCGGTTTATGACGTTTTTCTCTTTTCATGAATGCATCATTTTCAAATGTATATTACGATATTCCTACAAATCCCCCTTCCCCCGAAAACAGCCCGAAAAAATGAAAGGTAGAAAAAATACCTGATGACAAATTTATTCCGACAGACAAGAGGCACCCCTCTCTCCGAAATAAAGTCAATAAATGTGTAAATTATCTTGTAGTTACAGCTATTTTAGAAAGGGATAAAACTATTCGTGATAAAAAAAAAAGTGGTAGTTAGTTAGTTGTTTTTTGCAATAAAAGCCTAATATGGTGTTCTTTTAATATTCAAAGTCTATTTTCAAGTTTTAAGTTAATAATGAGTCTGTTTTCAACTATAGTTTTCAATTTTGCCATATTTTCCGTTTGGCATTTTCCCTTTGCCCTTATTTCCGTTTACCGTGAAAAGAGCTGCAAAGCAAGGATTATCATTGTGGCATACGATGTACCTACAATCGACGTCTGAATGTCATAACTGTGTACCATGGACCATTTACTTCAGCAGCAATCGATTTTAAATGTAAAATTAACGAAATTTGCTGTGAAATTTTTCTCCATTACTTCAATATTTAAAATTTGCCACATTAATAATAATAACATAGGGTTTTCCTATCAATAACGTTAAACTTTATTCTTTAATAGGCCAAATTGCGGACACTGTTCACTTCGTTGAAAGCGATAAAGGTAAACGCATATTCCTGTACCAGGGATACAAATTTTACTTGAATAAGATTTATAAGAACGGTTCAATATATTGGATGTGCATTAACAGAAAAGGAAAGATCAATCCTTGCCCTGGCAGTGCCACAACCGGGATAGAAGATAATGTAACGTCAACGAAATCTCACACATGTATTCCAGATATAGCAGCCACAAAAGTAGAGCTAACAAAAAACAAATGTAAGAAAAGGGCATGGGAGGAGCTCAAACCGATTCCTATGATATTCGAAGAAGAGTTCAGACGAGCTAAAGACCAGGGTCTTGACTTTGTTACTGCTGTGCCATCCGTTTCGAGTAACAAGTCTAGTTTGTACAGACAGCGTGGGCAAGCTCTTGGAGTTCCATTTTCAGTGAGATCAGCGGAAGACAAGAATTCCAGAGCACCTCATGAAAACGCAAGACGGAGAAAACTTCATGATCGTAGATGATTCTTCTATTCCTAGCGAAAGGTTCCTCGGTTTTGGCACGATACTTGACATTAGCAGCCTACTTAACAGTACAATGACCATTGGTGATGGGGCATTCAAAACATGCCCGAAGCATTTCACATAATTGTATACTATGCATTCTGAAGTTATGGGATTGGTGAGACCAGCGATGTACTTCCTGATGACAAGTACAGACACCAAAGACTACGTGCACATGTTTTCATTGATCAAGTCAGTAATTCCCACGCGGCAACCAAAATGTGTTAAGATTGATTTCGAGGCGGCTATGATTAAAGCAGTCCGAAAAGTCTTTCCATCATGCAATTTACAAGGCTGTAATTTTCACTTCAATCAGTGCCCTTGGAGGAAGGTGCAGGACCTTGGTATGATCAGTTCGTACAGAGATAATGCTACAGTTCGACAACACATACGAATGATAGCGGCATTATCATACCTTCCCCCTTCCGACATTGATGATGGATGGATGAAAGTGATGAAGACCTCCCCTTCAGAAAGTTAAATGGTTCAGAAAAGTTAAGAAAGACGTGGAAAAGTTCAGTGATTATTTTGTTGAGCAATGGTTAGAAAATGATCTTATCAGGGACATGTGGAACTGCCACGGCCAGAGTCACAGGACAACAAATGTCGCAAAAGAGTGGCACAGCAGGCTTGGAAGAAGAGTTGGGAAGAGTCACCCAAACGAAATCGAGCTGGCAAAGATATTGCTAGAAGATACGCAACATTACGATAGCTTACAGGCTAGAGCCGAACTTCACATGGAATAGAAGAATAGACTCAGCGTTGGCTTGGTATAAGATGGATAATAACATCGAGAAACTT
>JAGDQP010056055.1:0-13013 GCA_022664845.1 Lepisma saccharinum
CACCAAAATTACGTAGTCACCCGCATGCAACCGTTTCTTCAACTTAAATCATCCAACCGGATGCTCAATAGACGCGAATCTGGTATAGTCTAATAAAATCGAAAAAATTATCAAAAGTTTATCGACGCAACAGACTTCCATAACATTACCAATCTAATTCAAATCCGTTGGATTCCATTCGGCACACCAAGTACTCTTTTTCTCCGTGGTCTAGTGGGTAACGTTACTACACTCGTGCAAAATAATGTACTTTTCGCATTGCGAAAAATTCTTCAAGTTCATCGTAGCAGTAACAATATGGATCGTCACAATATAGGATGGGCATTGGCAGTACTTTAGTTTAGTTCATCGCTACCATAACATTAGTTCCCCACAACAGGCGAAGGGATTAGGCATTTTTTCAAAAGATTCATTGCCACAGTAACACCAACTTTCCTATAACATGAAACGAACTTAGCTACTTTTTAACAATGACTTGGTTCATCGCCATCGTAACATTAGTTCCCCACAACAGGCAAAGGGATTAGGCATTTTTTCAAAAGATTCATTGCCACAGTAACACCAACTTTCCCATGACATGAAACGAACTTAGCTACTGTTTTAACAAGGGTCCAGTAGTAAGTCTCTCACTACAAAGGAAGAGCATAGGCAGTACTTTGGTTTAGTTCATAGCCGTCACAACACGAAACAGGGTTTGGCCAACGACAATAAATTTTCCTTTTTAGACATTATTATTGCAACTTGTAAACCTATCTGACGGATTCCTATGCAAATTCACCTGAGTTCGTTTCTTTAATCTAGCATACAGGAAGGCTAACAAAATGGGTGTCAGTTCGATTCCAGGCTAAAGTCCAGAACTCTAGGTCAATATACAGATCTGTCTTGGCGATTTCATTAAAAGTACACTTCGAAGACATACGTAGGTTCGACTCCCATGAAAATTCTTAAATGTGTGTTAGTTCAATATATAATTATGTCATAAGGCGACATTCTGCCATCAGCATTATTCCTAAAACAAACAACTAAAGTCTGCCGCAAGGTAACAAAATCTGACACTTGGAGCAAGTTAAACTTTAAATATTGGATCTACCACAAGGTAACAAAATCTGACACTTGGAGCAAGTTAAACTTTAAACAATGGATCTACCACAAGGTAACAAAATCTGACACTTGGAGCAAGTTAAACTTTAAATATTGGATCTGCCGCAAGGTAACAAAATCTCACACTTGGAGCAACTTAAACTTTAACCATTGGATCTGCCGCAATGACATTCTTTTCTTTCAACACAAGTCAGCAAAACAGTTAAATTACATTTTATTATGCAAAATCAGTGTTTATATTTCTGCATATCTCAATTCCAACTTATATTCAATGATTCTTTTCGTGTTCATTACCTTTCTGTACTTTACTACGGTCTTTGGAAGCTTTTCTATGCAAATTCAGTCAAATTACATTTTATTATGCAAAATCGGTGTTTATAATTCTCTCAATCAAACATCAGCCCTAACTAAAATTATATCAAACAATGTCACTGCCAATACAATGTTCCTAGATCTTCGTAATATTCACAAGTACTTGAAATATCTTACATTCATGTCTCGTTGTCGACAATAATAATTTTATTTCTTATTTCGTTTAAAAATATTAATCTCTAGCCTTTCTGCTTTTTTTCTTGGCGTTGGCCTCTAGGCAATGACTTCATTATCTCCAGTTGTGTTGTCTAGTAAAGAAAGAGTCGTGAAGAAAAAAGGTAACTCTTTTCTTTCCCAAAACTTATTAATTTGCTGTGATACCGTGCGGCAATGACGTCGACTTTAACAGCGTATCGTTTGTAATGCCGATGTACTAGAATGCAGCCAATGAGAATTTCTGCGGGAATCCTACCGCGGGAAATGGATACTATAAACACGGCCTGCGTCATTTGAGGGATATTTTTTAACCGGCTCTCCTCTAAGAAGTCTTTAACGTCATTCTTCAATCAAGTTCGGAAGAAGGTTCTTCAGTATTTGGCCTCGAATAGACCAGGTTTGCACTTTGAACCAAGTCGCAATGGAGGAAAGCTAAAGTACGTCGTATAACGGTTCCTGGAAAGAATTGCACAAAGCAAGTAAGTAATAAGTTTTTGGATTTCGGGTCGAGGTACAATCACGTTTAAGAATAGGTGAAGGTGCGCTACATATTCGTTGGATAATACTAGTTGTTTAATGGGCAGCGAGATAAATGAAGTACGTACGTTGCTAATGGTTATAATGTTCGTTATCATAATAGGATCTGTTGACGTTTGTGCATTCAAGCCATGTGCGCTGACCGGTGGACAATTCTGCCTTAAATTGTTGTCAGTAATCAAGGTCTTGAAACAGCTCACAGACCCAGGTTATGATTAGCGCTGAATATCAGAGAGTGCACGGACCATGCTACAGGCTAAGCTCACATGCTAAGATAGCTATTAGTCAATATTATTCAACAAGAGTGACCCAATTAACAAAGTAGAACCAGGAACCGCCGGGTTAATTATACATATGTTAGAAGGAGAGGAGACTGGAGTTTGAGTCCTGTTCTAGCCAGGAGAAATTCAAGTGTAGCTCAAATAAGTGGCAGTGTTGTTAAAAAGATTCTTGCTTTCTTTCTCTTAGACGCGGTAACCATGGGAACGGCAAGGGTAGCCGGAGGTGTTTCGTAGGATAAGGTAATTGTGATTATTGTGTCAATGTTCAAATACCGTGGCATTAAAGAGTTCGTTATCTCTTAATCGTCATATGAAAGGAAGAAAAGCAATCAGGCGTGTTTATCTGATATTTCCTTGTATTCGTTATTACAACTTCATGCTAATTAGTTCAGTCTTGAAGAAACAATTATGATTAAATAAGCATTACTAACATAATCTTTGTTGCATCAGTTTCGAAAGCACAGCGGATATTAGTCTTCGAACAGGTACCGTTATTGACCCATAAAGAGAGGAACTAGGTCTGCACACAACCGGGAGTAAGTGTTTGAGAGCACCCATCTGTCAAGATGCAAGAAGAGGATGGCATCAGGGACATGTTGACTTCGAAGTATTATTTTTAAAAAGCTGAGGCCCCCGGGTGTCTGTTAGGTCGCGTCCGATAGATACCTCAATATTTCAATATGTAAATAAACTGTATTCACATTGTGGTATAATGGTATTCACATTGTGGGCCAGTTATCTACACCTTCAATCCGTTAATGGTTGGTTCTGAGTCTTTAGCTTGAAGACATATTGCGGTTAAACTTATCAAGTTTTTGTATCAGTATAGCAATCGTCCGGAAAATTGGATTTATTATTCTAAGATGGAAGAGATATGGGTCTCATAATGATTTACCTCCTGTAAAATATGAAAACATGTTATTTAATATTACTACGTTGATTTCTTTAAACGAAGTAGGCATAATAGGCCTATAGGCTGTACCTGCAGAGAACATGTATTTGCACATGATATTATTTTTATTTTTCTACAAGAAAATATAACTTCTACTACTACTACTGTTTCCACTTGGACTACTAAACTACAAAGTATTCGTTCATTAAATTATTAAGTGGCAAGTACGAATAAGGATGTATATGCCTGTATTTATTATATAAGCATCCGCCATATTTATTATAATCGATTTAAACCTGCTTTACTTTTCGTTCGGTAGTAACAAAACACAATCGTAGAGCGTACCTAGACCGGTTCAGCTGGGTTTAGCACGCATATGGAAGCGGACCAATCCCGACACGCGTTGACACGACTCAGCTTATTTCAGCCCACTTCTGTCCACAAAGTGTTTCCCGTGTCGACCCGGGTCAGGACGCCTGTGTAAAAACGCCACATATCCTTTGTCTTCACAACACATTCTGTATTCTACTTATCCGAAATAAGAAATGAAACAACACCATGGAAGAGGAGTAGTTAATATAGAGAATTACTTTGATATCTTGCTTTAGATTACTGCCAATTTCTGAACTACACGCAGAAGTTGAAATCACTATATTTTTAGAAATTACATCGCAATTACTAACTAATTACTTCGCAATTATACCCTCACTTAGACCGTAGACTTTTCCTTGTACTAATTCAATCTGCTTTGATAATATACTTTTTATTTAGCACAATGTATCTTCGTATTCTAGAACAATCTAAAATTAATATCACTAACTAAAGCTTGAATTAGTCTCAAGATTAATCTACCTCCCAGCTTTTACATTATTCTACAATGGTATAAAATATCTTATATACTTATGAATTATGATACATTACTGGCAGTAACATCTTCTGCTTGTTAGCAGCAGCTTCCAACTCAATTCCTTCATGGTAATGTATATTTTCTGAATTTACCATTGACATTAACTTTCATTACTTGTTTCTGCCTTGCATTCATTTAAAAATGAAGTCATTCTAGTCAGAGCAGAACACTCAAACTGTGTGGTGCGCCATCTTAAGTGTAAAGCAAACAGGCAGTGGTCAGATAGAACCGTAGTTATATTTCAAACCTCCTAACTTTTCTCAAACAAGGGATTTTGAGGTACAGAGACTTGATAGGAGCAATGAACACTCAGCAGCTATAAGCGGAGTAGACGATATTTTAAAGATTTTGATTGGTGGTTGATTATTACTTCGCCCCTGATCACGATTTTCATCTACATACGTAAAATTTGCTTCCGGGACATTGTAGAGGAAAGGATGCTGGAAAAAGTCTGACAGAGCCTTTTTTGGAGGTACAACTAGGATTAATAGGTCTCACGTTTTTCCGTAAGATTTTCGTTTCTCTTGGGTTCCCTTTAAGTCTTATCTTCTCCCTTTCCCTCGTGATACTTTCTTCCGCAACTGAAGAAAGTAACGTGCAGGAGAGATAAAAGGTAATACTTAAAGGGAAACCAAAGTAAAATAAACCCCTGCGGGGAAAACGTAAGACCTGACACCCCACCCCGCTATTTGCATGTGACTGATGAGAAACCCTGGGAAATTTTCAATCAGAATGGTCGATAAACAATCAAGGATATTCCGAATGCAAAGCCAACGCTCTGAGATACAGCCGATCAGTGGGATTTTGACGAACAACTAATTTCAATATTCGATGTTCTCAGTCTGTTAGTGCGCGCAGTCTAATAGATCCCAGTTGCATTATGGTTGATCCTTGTTGCTTCCACTTCACAATTACACCACCCATATCCTACCCAGGCAACTTTCGTACTGCTTTACTACACACGTGGCAGTCTACGATCGTTCCACGCTGCTCTTACTATCCATTCGGTTGTTACTGTTTCTTAATAAGCCATGAACTCCATTCCTCCGTTACAGCTTTTCATGTTGTGACTTCATTATGTATGCAGTTTACACAATGCAATGACTGCATTATCCACTATTGTGAAGCGTGTCCGGAAGCTTCTAATCTTATGGGATACATGAAGTATCAAGGCGTCCGTAAGATTACACAGTAGCGAAAGTTCAATTGTCCCATGATGATGAGAATTCTTCCATAAGTTACCTCTTGTTTACGTACTGTTTGTAAGTCCTCCACAAGGTAGCTACAAGAAAAGTACAAAAAGCTATTGTATAACCAGAAACAAGTACACAAAAAGGTGCTTGCATGTGGTGCAACGATAAAACTATTTCTGAATCTTGGTCACACGGTTGCTCACAAGTATTCACAAGCTCCATTTCATAAAGAATATTATCATACCACTTCTGAATAAGGCCTCCTTCGTGTAATTTTCTTGTCAGAAAGTTAAAGCTTGACATGTAAGGAGACGAGAGAGGTGTAGCAAATCCAATGATTTGTGCTCCAAAATTTTCCTCTAAATAATGATATAATCTGCTACATTGATGACAGTTGAATATTGTCTTGAGAGCATATTCTACAGTTTGTTTGGAAGACACAACTGCAACATTGCCCTCAGTTAAGACGCGTTTTACTGTACTTAATAGATCATAGATTGGGTGAAATCTTTTACTCAAAGTTAATAACACTTTATCTGATTTGTCGTTAAGAAATCCTTTCAGAACAGCATATCCGTATACTGCAAAATCTGAATCAGCTAGATCACTAAAAGTATCCATGTCATCGAGGTACTGAGGCTTTGTAAGAAAGCTAACTAATCTTCCTTGGAAAATTGCGGTAATAATAAGACTAAAATATACCCAAGAGAAAAATAGAATTCTCTTAGCAACAGTGTTTGGTTGTTTCACTGAGATGGCTAACAAAACAGAGATATGGCCCATAATATTATCTGATAAATTGCCTCCTATTGAAGCTGACGTCTCAAGTTTTTGACAAAGCCACGTTGCTAAACAAAACACCATGAACAAAATTAGAATTAATAACCATACATTTTGGTCATAAGATTGTAGTAATGCCATCCACTTGGGGATCAAATCTGCTTTCTTAACTAGTACAACATAAGGTTGCATGGTAACAAATGTAGACAATCCTATTTCTTGGAACCGCTCTTCCGTCATAAGGAAAGCTGAGTATGCTAAGTCAACTCGACTATCAACGAGCTCTCTAATAACACCTTGTGACCATGAACCATTTTGTAATTTTGTACTAAATGCTGATCCGTTGTAAATGGCAACAGGTGTCATTGAAAAGTTCATTACACTAGCAAATGTTTGTAACAACGTATGGAAGTAACCCTCTGTTTTTACCACACCTTGTGGACTGACTTGGTAAGAAAGGGACGGCATAACATTGTAAATCTGGTTAGTTGTTGTCAACCGATATCCGTTTAAATTAAGGACTTTTGTGTTGAGGAAATTCTCAATTATTAATCCTCTAAGTTCTGTTCTCGTTATGATTTTCATCGTTGTTACATTTAGAAACGGATTCCATGTTGCAACCATAACTCCATATGAATTATAACCATAACGATATCTCTCATTGTCTGAAGATACCATGGTAAGAAACATAACATTAAGCATTTTTGCCTTCCAACACTCTCTTAAAAAAACCTCGAAATTATTTTCTGTCCTGTTAATGTATGCTAAATCTATTAATAAAAAAATAGCATTAGTAGGTCCTTGAAAAGATGCTCTAGAATGGGATACCAGATAATGCAATTCTTTTTTGTCATAAAAAGTCACTAAATATACATTGCTTCTGAGCAATGGCCGTGAAGAATGAAATGATTCTAATTTAGCTTCTAATAAGTCTTTGTTTGTGATTAAAATAGATGTCGGAACTACGCTTTGAATGTTAGATATCAAAAGGTTAGTAACATGGTTCTGTGTTAGATCAGCTATTGTCATCTGTACAGTTCGGGGCAGCATAGTGTCGATAATTACAGGTACAAAAGAAAACAAGTAATCATATCGTTCTTCACAATCTTCCAAATGCAATGCGTTATATAGAAGATCGTGACTTTCTGTTCTTAGTGCAACGTGTTGTAGCAAAAGAAAATTTATGAAGGCAGTTCTCATTTTTGCAAATCGAAGAGCCATAGCTCTCAGACTGATATTAATCACAGTTCTGAAAAAAAATGAAATAAAAATAATTAATTCAAAACAATGACATTGTAACTACTTAGTGACTTACTCAAAACTACCTTATTTTAGTGCCTCATAAATGTTTTGGAAACAATATTCTGTCTTACTTGGACCAAATTCCAAGCATTAAAGCTCGTACCACTTTCATATATTACTATAACAAATTTTGAACAGTGAACGTACTGCCAGGGAAATTATTAACAATAACATGTAAAGTCCAAATTTTAATACACAGACAAATAGCAAAATATGCTTGCAAATATACCCAAAATATGTTAGAAAAATGCACTATCAATATTCATTTCCATAAAAGGTCATACTAACGCAAACCCAGATGCTCAGACTCAGGTAGTAGAATAAGCTTGAATCAAACTTGTTTCAAGCCTGCTGTGTCAAGTGTGCACTTCACATAAAAAATTGCGACTCTGATCCCACAGTTGGGTCTAGTAAAGAGACCCCTCTCTCTCCTTCCCCCCTACTCTCTCCCGTAGAAAAAATCCGCAAACAACATGAACACAGAGTTTTTCCAAATATACATGAATTAGTACAGATGAAATGAAAAAATAAAAGCGAGATGAAACAGTGAACATAAAATGATGCAGGGGGTATTCTAAACACACAAATGAAAAATTGAAACCGCTGGATGGCTGTTAGACAGAGACAGGATAATGAGAGAGAGAGAGAGAGAGAAAATGGAGAGAGAAGAAGAAGGAGAGAGATAGAGAGAGAGAGAGAGAGCAGATAAAAATAATGAATGTAAACGTAGTAAAAAAAGTCAAAAGAACCGATCATTATAAAGTACAGTTCCCAGAAATCCAATAGCAAGATAGAAGAAACTTTTGGGTTTTATATTTGTTCAGGGCAATTCGAACATATAGACGGGAGGTTTTAAAATCCTTTAAGTCACTTTCAAAATGGCGACCAACGTTGGTGGTCCGAGTAAATACTCATGATTTGCAGTGGAACTGTAGAGTTCTGAGGCACATCTGGGATAATGGCAAAAGGTTAACACACATGCTTTGTATGCGCATAGTTCGGTCGAAAATTTTGTGGAGCTCATTGAACGTACTGGTTCGGAATTCATTGTAACAAACCCAGTAGATTGCGTAGGGCATACCTTCCATTCCAGACAACTAATACAAATCGAACATAAAAAGAAAATTAATGAGTGATAATTTTTCTACTAAATTGTTACCAGAAAGAGCCAAGATTACAAGTCCAAATTGTATCAAAATGAAAAGTTACAAATGTTCAAAAGCAAAATTGACATGTTCCTTATATTTATAGGAGACCTTAGATGTTCTACATTTAAAATGTGATACAACACATTTAACAGTATGTTGATAAATTATAGGATGAAAACGAGCTTTGTGCCAAACTAATATAAAATAAATATTTCTCCTCTTGAAATAACCAAAAAGGGGTCAATTTCTACTCATATCTGAAGATGTACCAGGTGTGTAAATATGAAACTGGAATTTGTGCCTAGAGGGTGTTAGCTGTCATTGTGGTTACCGTAAAACTGAGTCCTTGGCGCCACTTGCTTGATTTGACTGCTGATAACGATTTGCAACTCACAGCCAGACAAGTTTCATGTCATAGTGTAGTGTTTAATAGGGTTGAACATGGCGCAATTTGTACCTACAAACTACGATGTGCGGACAGCATTGATATTTTTGTTACCATTTGAAGAAAAATGCTGCAGAATAAGCATCGCATGCTTGTCGAAGCTTACGGTGATCATCCTCTTGGTAAGTCTCAGTGCTATGCGTGGTTTACAAAATTTAAAAGTGGCGATTTTGACGTGAGAAACGAAGAAAGTGGAAGACAAACGAAAAAGTTTGCAGACAGCGAATTGCAAGTTTTGTTGGATGAGGATGACGCTCAAGCACAACAACAACTCGTGGATCAATTAAATGTGACACGAGACGCAGTTTCCATACGTTTAAAAGCCATGTGCAAGATTCAGAGGGTGGGAAAATGGGTTCCACATGCATTGACTGAACGACAGCAGGAAAAAAAAAAAAAAAACACTTGCCAAATTCTGCTCTCCAGGTACAAAAGGAAGTCATTTCTCCATCGAATTGTGAGTGGTGACGAAAAGTGGATCTATTTCGAGAATCCTAAACGTAAAAGATCATGGGTAACTCCAGGAGAACCGGCGACATCGACTGCAAGACCAAATTGCTATGGACGGAAGACAATGCTTTGTGTTTGGTGAGATCAGAAGGGAGTGATCTATTATGAACTGCTGAAACCTGGCGAAACCGTTAATACCCAACGTTACCGACAACAAATGATCGATTTGCATCAAGCTTTGCGTGAAAAACGACCAGAATATGACCAAAGATAACATAAAGTGATTGTCCTTCACGATAATGCACCCTCCCACACAGCAAAACCGGTCAAGGAAACGATTGCGACGTTTGGCTGGGAAATCCTTCCGCATGCGGCTTACTCACCAGACTTGTCGCCTTCCGATTTTCACTTATTTGCATCCATGGGACACGCGCTTGCTAACCAGCGCTTCACATCTTACGAAAATGTACCATAATGGCTTGATGACAGGCTTGCAGCACAAGAGGCACAGTTTATTTGGTCTGGCATCCACACATTGCCGGAACAATGGCAGAAATGTATCACTAGCGATGGCCAATACTTCGAATCAAATAGTTCTTAGCATTGTCATCCAATCACTGTCTTTTCTGTACATAAATTCCGGTTTCATATTTACGGACCTGGTATGTTCCGAACATGCCACTCTGGATTCCACCTATTGTGAATATAACGTTGTAATATTTACAACACTAATGAAGTGTTTATAATAATTTGTACAGATAGATTGAACACAGGAGAGCTGAAACGGGTCAGTTTTGGACGGCGTCATCGGGTCTAGGATTCGGACTGGTTCTGACCCGGTATTTCGATTTAGACTCGGTAACCCGGAGGACAAAGGAGAGATTTCATTTATTTCCATGCGTTTCAACAGTAGGTGTAACTGAATCCAACGGTGCACCGTCGAGTGTACTATTTGCATCGTCCCGTTGTACCCTGTTTAGCCCCGTTGTCCGATTTCAAACGGTAGATGGCACTACTGTAATAACAGTTGAAAGCCTAATGGACGCAAGGTTCATGTATGAATATGGGAATTGAATTTAATTGAATTTTTATTTAAGGCTTTTTGGCACCTTTGGCTCAGGCCGAAGAAAGCAGAAGGTTATCTACAAATGTTATAACTATATTGCAACAGTTTACTAAATGCAGATCGTAAGAAAATAATAAATTTCCTCGAAGAATGATATCTGTAAATATGCAGCATCATACTGGATTTCTACAAAGGCAAATAGGTCGGGCGGGGAATTGTACGTAGAATTTTTCAGGATCAATTTAAACAGTAAAAATTTTAAAGTTATACTCAAAATTTTGGAGGGGGTGACCCCTCTATCGGGGTATGAGAAAGGGCAGAACCCTATGTGACATCAAATCAAGGCACTTCTGTTGTTGCGGTTTGAAAATCTTAATGTAGTAAAATAATAATAATAAAAAAAGGAAATTAGTTATGCAAACCTGCACATAGAAACACAAGTGAAGACGCGAAAGTATATATTGTAGGACAGCAATTCAAACAGATAGCTGCATTCGGTAGGTCTGGGGTCGATATCTATGGCCTGCCTGAAGTTTTTCCGTGTTTTGTTGTCGTACCAGGTAAATACAGGGATGGTACTTTGAAACTAGGTCATCCCTGGTCGACTCCCTCACCTATCACTCAGTTATCTGGAGACTCTAAACATTTAAATTAATCAGGTAGCAAGTCATGGTCACATCTCTATTTGTTTCCTTGCTGCTGTGTAGATAACCCCTAAGCATAGCGCTAAAATATCTCGTGAGACTACTATTACAGATTATACTAAGCTTGTCTCTGGACTTTTTTTTCTGTAAGAATTATGGTAGCCGGCTGGTCCGATACAATCTTGTAATCAGGTTAGATAAATTTACTTTTGAAACAGTAAATAAAGATTTTTGTAGTCCCATCTGCGACCTTGTACATGTAAACTTTATTGATACGATGGTGGACCATTTATAGTAACTCCGGAACTTTTTGACTTAGTTTCTTTTCTTGTTGTTTAAATTTCTCACATTAGGGTAACAGGTTAATTTAATCTAGTTTTCATTAATCTTGATTACACTAGGTTAGGAAAAGTTTGATTGAAGCGTGCTTACCCTAAAGTAGGTTTGTTCCCGTGAGAATAAAGCATGAGTGGAATTAATATTCCGAGAGTACTCAGTCACATTTTTTTTGTTATTTTCCACTTTATCAAATTTAATATAACCTGACAAGTTGTACACGAGCGGATCATCCATTTACTCCTAAACCAAGTACTTTCCTTTTCTTATGTGTCTACATGCTATTGTTGGTATGAGGTTTATATTAATTCGTAAATTTATCGACGTGGTTTTTCTACCGTGTACAAAATCCAATAATACCGTTTCTCATTAGGTACGATAACGCCAAGAACGTGATGCAACCTTCACATAACAAAAGTAATTTGTTTGGGGGTGTACTCGATTATAATCACTGCACGACCCTAATATTCTTAACTTTTTCATGCAAACTCATGTCTTTCATATTCTGGCTTGAGACTCAACACGCTACGTAAAAGCAAGGTTAGGCTAGATTGCATCAAATACGAAAAAGTTAAGAGTACAAGGACCCTGAGGTGTTTACAATAGAGCAGCTCAGTGATAGGTTACATTACCTGGTCCGCACTATACATAACATTACATTCTTTTAATTCATGTGTACGAAGTTACACATGGGTAATTAACAAACGTTAAGTTGATTGCGTAAGGGATAAATGTATCCCTATTATTTAGGATAAACTTTACTTTTGGGACCCCAGGTTCCGCCAGCTATTAAGACATATGTACGGTCTCTATGTCATTCCCTTCCAAATAATTTAAACTGACACTTCTATAGAACCTAATGACAACCAGAAATTTATGAAGTATTATGAAAAATTATGTCTCATTATTATTTCGTTAAATACGCACTCTAGTTTATTCACAAATGCGGAACTATATGAATGCTTTGTATGGCACGTATTTATGCTTCAAAATCTCGGATTACAGTGTCGAAAGAGCAAAGACAGGTTAGAGAAATGTAATGTGAGATATTTTTATTACACGCCATGCAGATTGCCTTTAACACTCCAACGTACTTTCCAGTCTTTCACTCTTATTTCATAATTTGAAACTGTATTGTTTTTTGTTTCAACTCTTCCACACGCTTTGCAAACATTACAATTCTCCTGTAAATTTTACACATTTAGGGCCCCCAAAGTAAAATTTGTTCATTATTTCTAATGAAACTGATCTGAAATCAGTTATGTATAGCGTGGGCCACAAATCACCGTAAGTCATAACAACTGGTTTCCACAAACGATTGCCTTTATTAGCGGAAATTTATCGAACTATTAAGAAAAGTTGATTAACGTTAAAAAAACAACTAAAACACACACACACACACA
>JAGDQP010056056.1:0-13013 GCA_022664845.1 Lepisma saccharinum
AGGGTGGGAGGGAGGGAGAGAGAGAGACTGTGTCTCGGGTCAAACTTCATAACTCCATAAGATTATTGAACTACAAATAAAAGTCACTTTCAGAAAATTATATCGAGACAGCTATGTGTTTTTTTAACCCCACTCTCAACTCCGAATTAAGATTGTATAGTGAAAAAACCGTCGTATCACTTAGCTTGAATCTTCACCGGGATTTCCAAGCTGACACATACACACAAAAGTATAAAATCGGATATTTTACAGTACATTCACAATAATTCGGAACGGGAAATCCAAGATAGCATAGTGGTTCTTCTTCCTCTTTCTTCATCTTAATAACTTGCACTGTCGTAACCTTCGTATGTGTGTATGTGATACAAGTATCTATATAGGTGATACATGTATGTGTGTATATGCCTACGTGGTGATGTCTTGTACACGGTGTACAAGCAATCATGCATCCGCTAGCCTTGAAATTGTAGTGTAGTCACAATTAGTTTTGCGTTGTACATAATTTCCAATTTTTCGTGCCTGACTAGCAACCGGTATTTCACCTTCTCTCAAACTTTTTTTTTTTATTTAGCTAAAGAAGTAACTTCACGTTTACTGCAATAAACACATCAGTAAAAAAAGTAGCACAAAGTTTAATTTGAAAGAAACACACACATTTCTGCATAAAAGCAAAATATAACCTATTATTGACACTTTAACAGAATTCATGCCAGTTAGAAAATTAGTATCCAATGAGTAACGGATAACTTACACAGCGTCATTGTCTGTCATTTTCTCCTTCTCCTGAAACTTCTTTACCTCAACGCTTTTTTAAAATTACCGATGAAGTGCAGTTTGTAAACGTCATACATAAAAAAGATAATGAAGGAGAAGACAATAAGTTCTAGGTCAATAGCTAACGCAGCCTACTTCCTGCACAGTGCAGATTCTAAGCTAAGTTAGAAGTCCTTGTATGTTTCGGCCCCTAAACAAATTTTTGTCTATTATTTTGATAAGCGATGTATTTTTATGTAAAAGATAGTAAGTGAGATGACTCATCGAAAACTAAAGTATTAAATCACAGCAGGTTTGCCGCGACATAATGGTGCGTGGAGGTGACAGACTAAGGGTGTTGCGAATCGATAGTCTACTGATGTGACATCAGCACATGGTTGACTATTCTCATGACCAAAATGAGGACCTTCTCGTCGCAGAAACGTTCACGGAAGTGACATCACTTTCACTGCACTGCCATCTGTCAGTCAAGTACGTAATGAAAGTAAAACATTGCTCGGCAAGTGGGCGGCTGGCGTAGTGAGTACATCATTGAATCGCTGGCTGGATGGCTGGAGTTCGATTCCCTTCCTGGTCAAGCTTCCTTCTTACAATAAAACTACTTTTTTTGTTTAATTCTTATGAATAATTTCTCCCTTTTTCTTTGTTTAACATTTTCAACATTGCACACAATTCTCGGAAATAAGTTGGGTTACGTAAATTAAGGTTTAAAGTTTTAAGCGATGCAGACAAAAAATACCACATTTAAACTAAACATCGAAGAGTTGGGTGGAAGCAATATTAGTTAAGTCCTTTTCCCGTTTCGTGGCCTATTAGCTGTATTGGACCTCCACGTATAGGAAATATGAATACTAGCTGAGTTGCCCGCCCGTTGATGCAGGTAAAGAGATTTTCGGTCCCTCACACCCACCCCTGCGGAAAGTCGAACCAAAAAACTAGGATAGCCGTTGCTAATGAATTGAAAGGAAGGATTTTCATATTTGGCCACTTTACGGTAGCCAACCCGGCAAACTGCATTGTGGTGTGGGTTGCTCAGACCATGTGACAATCATGGTCTATTAACTGATTGAACCGACAACCCCGTTCCCCCCTTTCGGGAAGGGGGGTGCCAACCTTTTAATGCGGTAGGTAGTTCTTCTAGGTTTTAAGGAATATATTTGCCAAATTTCGTTCGAATTCGTCAAGGGATGTAGAATAGCATAGTGTTCAAATAAAGAAAACACACATAAACACCTTGACATTGAATTATATACAGAGAAGTGCAAATTAATAACAGTATACTGCAAGAGGGTGAAAGAAGGAAAGGCTGGCGCATAAACTATTCTTAAGCAGAATTGCTAGTAATCTACGTGTGCAGATACTTTGAACGATGTGGAACCTATTGCAGAACTTCAATTTTATTGGCTGGCAACACTGACAACTTGGATGGTTTAGTGGGTGGGTACCGTCATAGTTGCTTTTCTAGAATGTCGACAGCGGCGTATTCTCCATGAATGCAAGGCATGTATTGCATGCCTTCGGATTCTAGTTTATTTGTTTTATTATTTTCCAAGGAGAAAACAGAAAAGATTTTGAGAAATTAAGAAACTTCACCTGATATCCTAGACCAGAACCCGTAATACGAAAGCTGGCAGTAAGTAGTTTAGTAAACTGTTCACGTGTGGTGCTGCAGTATTCTCGTCTATGTATGCGGGCGTCTACTCAAGATCTTTGTCGTCCGCTTGCCTGTAAACGTGTGATTTATTGGGTGAAAGACGCGGGAGAAATCCGAAATGCATGCAACGCTAAAAGTTGCATTCAGCATAGTTGCCATCTAGATGAGAGAGTGTGTGTTGCAGCGCTGCCAGTGTATGTGGAATTCCACAAAGTGTTTGTAATTTTGGAAGTTGTGTGTAATTTGCGTGATGTGGAATTTTGTGTGGAATATGCGTGGATTTTCAGAAAAATAAGATAAACTTCTAAATGTGTTATATACTCATATTTTCTTGACTTTACTAAGGATACTTCCTATTTTCGCCTTTCATCTAGAAAAGGATAAAAGTTATGAAGTAACTTAATTACTTCCTCCTTAGTGGCAGCTGTAATTTCCGTGAGCGGCAACACATGATCATTTTTGTTTCAAATTCTTTCTTGATCTCTATGACTTCTGTATTCCTGCCGAGCCATTCTATTCTTTTTCTGTAGGAAAATATAATTTACCACCAAAACGAGAAGAAATTAACACCTTTTCGGTTCCAGTTTTCGCATGAAAACTGGCATGCAATTGAAACACTTGTAAATCACCTGTGAAACTACAATGTGTCGAACTTCGTTACTCGAGGTCTATGACAGTAAGAAAGAGGGAATTCCAAGTTTGTAAAGAGCAATTAGATAGAAGTCATCTCTAATTCCCATACATAATTCTTAAAAATAATAATAATAGTAGTAGTAATAGTAATAACATTGCATGCCCAACCTCAAAAGTCAGGATACGCCACTGAATGTCGAAGAGTATTCATGCCAGCTTAGTGGGGATATGTGGAACGGTATAGATGTTGTTGCAGAAGGTTTGAAAACACAATTTGAATTACGTTTGGTAACACTGACAACTGGAGTAAATGGAGGGGTACCCTTCCCTACCGTCGTGTTTGTATTATGTAGAAAAATAATCTTGCATACTTTGGTGCAGATCCTTTTAACAATATAGAAAACATTTTGATATTATATTTTATCATAAGGTGGCAATACTGACAACTGGAGTAAGGGAGGCATACAGTTTCCTACCGTCGTGTTTGTATTATGTAGATGAAAAAATCTCTCAAACCTTCGTGCAGATCCGTTTGACAGTATAGAAGTATAGTAGTACTCTAAACAAAAGCCTGGTAAATCCAACTATATTTGCATTGCTAAACTGTATTGTTAATTTTTATAGTTATAGTAACCATAATTGTGCTACGGTAACGATATTCTTGTGCTATGTTGACTATATCTCGTATTGTTATATAGTTGGGAATCCTAAATGAGTATAGTTAAACTTTACATTGCTGGGAAAATCATACGTATGTTTGATTTTACCATATTCCTTCATGACCAACAAGTTTGAAAATATATTTATTGCTGTTCGAATCATACTGTATGGTTGTTGGATGCACATGCGCAAAAGTGACAAAAGTATAGTTTATATTAAATTGTTTTCTGGGACTCTGTGTGGTTGGAAGCCATATTGTTTGTTCGAATCGAGAGAAATTTAATAAAATGTAGCAAAGGATGACGGAGGATTTGTTATGACCTCATGTTAGATTATATCATGAGGGTATTCTTGTTATGATTACGAACAATAAATGTATTATAGAATTTTACGTAATGTGAAGTAATTTCACAATGTGTAGTAATGTTGTGCTCTTGTGATTAAACAATACTCAAGAGATGGCGTTGCGATAACTACCATTTCTAAACGCAAGACAACAAGAATAGTGATAATTCTATAATCTGAATTTGTAATCAACGATTACTGCTAATGATTTATTCGTACGATATTATCCTCGAATGTAATGGGAGGTGTTTTAGTCTTACTGTATTTGCTAAAGTTTATATGTATGATGTAACAGTCGTATACTAATAGTGAAACCAAACTTAACCAACAACACAGGATTACCACCTGGTTTTTAGGTTCGAATATTTTTTGTAGAACCAATTAAACCAGATTTTTGTATAACTAAACCTAGCCTAATTCAGATACGTTAGTGTACTACCGAGGACCTCGTATTGCAAAACGCACAAGAGAGAACAGTGCACATACGGTCTTATTAGGACTGACGGCATTCTTCAGTGTCGGAAGGTCAAGTTAGTTCGACACATCAGTCATCACGACTTCTACAACGCTTGACATTCACTTCGTTCTGACTGGACCAGCACATGTCTGTACGTTTCTTATTCTTTTGACCTTCAGCATATCGTTCATCATGCCGAATCAAAAACTGCAAACTGGACGACATCATCTACCTCAACAAGTATATGGACCATCGTACCACGATCCACCTTCTTACTCAGCAACCATTAAAGTCAAACCTCAACGAAGACAAAAACGCAATACTGATCAGCTCGCGTCCTCATCAAACGACAGTTCTAGAAAGTCGCCATCTTCACCACCATCCAAGAAAACGCATACTCTGAGTGATTCTAATTCTGATCCAGACATGGAAACCAGAGACTATGAAGACTCATCTTCCGTCACCGGTACCAGTTCATCGCACTCTTTTCTGTTAACGAAGTTTGATCCTAAGTTCCAGAACTCTAAACTGCTCCTTCTACAATTTCTAAAGTATGTACCAAGATATACTATCAGCCGGATCATTCCTACCAGAAACAGCATAATTGTAAAATCTACTGATATTTCTTTAGCTAACCGAATCCGAGATAAACATAGCCTGGAAATCTTTGGACCATCAGCGCAGTTCTCACGACTCGACACCCCGCATCTAAAGCATCAACCACCTCCACGAAGATTACCGATGCTGTCTGTTGTTGAACGAGGAGTAGAGATGAATCTAACAGATCAAGAAATCCAAAAGGAGCTCCAAACCGAAGGCCACATTCTTACTAAATGCATTAGGATCAAAACCAAAACCGGAGAACCCAGCTATATGGTGCGCATACTCACAACTCACTCACAGACAATCACAGACCTGCTGTCCGATGATGCCTTCATATACCGGAGAAGATATCGTGTTGAACCCTCTCGTTCCCAAGCTCCATTACCTACAAGATGTGAACACTGTCAGACTTACAACGACCATCCCACCTCAAACTGTCCAAACACACCTAAATGTGGCTACTGTACTGGCTCCCACACCACCAAAGACTGCTCAAACCTTCACCAACCACCCAAATGCAATACCTGTGGCCAACAGCACCCAACCTACAGCTACAAATGCAAAAACCGACCGGAACCTACCCCCGACAATCCTGGACTAGTCTTACCCCTCCGACCCTCAGAACCCAAAAAATGCAACCTACCCATAGTATCTCCCTCACAACCTCTTACCATTGACCAGTTTCTTTCATTCATCACAATTACCCTCCAAAATCTCTATCCGTTCCAAAGAACCAATGTCCTCAGTCAACTCCAATTTGCAGCACGTGCCGTTCTAAACATCAACCTTCAACCAACCTACTCAGGTCCCTACATTTAAGTCCATACCAGTCCACTTGAAACCGCAGTGTGACAACACAGGTCCATGTTGTAATATCAGCTTCACAGTACTTCATCTCATCTTTCACTCCCATAACTGCACTGTTTCCATCAGTGTTCAACTAGGGCTCACCAGTCGCTCATCGCGCCCAGAGTCGCCCCTGGGCAAGAAGATACACCATCACCTGTCCATCTTACTGTTTGTGACGTGGAATTGCACCTCACCCCCACTACTCATTCATCATCATTGATCCTTAAACCTGAAATATGATTATAAGCATAATGCTTATAGTACCCGTGATATAGAATTTGATTTGAATAAAATAAAAGTTAAATAAATATTATAACCTCCCTTAGACCACCCCTAATCCTAAACATCCTTCTCACATATACATCCCTTCCCTATAGAGAGGGCGTAACCCTCTAGTGGGTGTTAGTCACTCCGGTGGCTAACAATAGAGGCCTTACGTCTCTCGCTCGCGCAAAAAAAAAATCACCAACAACCCTAGATCAGAAGATTATCACTCACTTGTCTCAATTGTGCCAACGTGTTGTCTTGTCTAGTGCACTTCATCTTCATCACATGACTTTCACTTTACATATATTGTATATTTACTGCTCATAATTATTATAGTTCATTCGATATGTATCCCTACCTACTTACATTATTATGAAGAAAACTCATAACAATCCCAGATGAAAGAAAATAATCCCAAAAATCTCTTAGCCTATCGACCTTCCCATGTCAACTCCTGTTACACCACTTCCTCTTCCCATAAAGGGTTTAGCCCTTTGGGGGTACTAGCCATTTCAGGCTAGTAAAACAAATCGCCAACCAGAAATTTGTATTTTCTTGCAATTCTATGTTGAAAAGCTATGTTGAAATAGATTCCACTCTGTCCCGAGGCTATTTAGCAATACATATGGTCACAACAGCAATAAAAAATCGTCAATTTCTAATAATATTGATATAGTTGTTGTGTAACTATATAGTATGGTCAGACATGATACCCCCATAGTTAATTCAACTATACAGTGCTGTATAATTAACTATAATCCTACAAAATATCTTGTTAATTTAACTAGAAACAAGAATTTGACCATACAATATTGTAATTATGACAATACACAATTAACAATACTTGTATTGTATTTGCAACCCATAGTGTTGCTGTCCCAAAATTAACTATGAAAAATCACGTTATATGGTTACGTTAACCATACTTTTTTTTAGCTTAAGTGAATATTTTATCATTAGGTGGCAATCCTGACAACCGGAGGTTGTTTGGGATCTGGAAATCCCTACAGTCGTTTTTCTGAGATGCCAAAGAAATTTCTGTGATTAATTATATTAACATCAGGGAATAATATAGCTTCCCTGTGATCATGCAATGCCTCCCTAGGGATATTAGCAACATCTTTCCACTTCAAAACGTCTACAGGCACAGGAAATCACATGTAAAACATTTGAACCCGTTTTTCTCAGAACTGCGTTTTTCGAGTTAAGCCGTTCTTCCATCATACTCTTCAATTGCTGCTGTACTTACGTCAATATGGAAACTGGAGAAGGTTTTGGCGGATAGTAACACCACCTGGAAGATTCCACTCTTTGAAGACTACAGCTTCCAAGCTTTCTATTATTTGATATACCGAGATGATTGATCAGTTTCAAAGGTGTGCTGCAAAACCATAAAAGGTTGAGAAACATAACCAGAGTCTATAGAACCGTGGGACGGTAGTAAAATATGGAACCAACAATAGTGTCCAGAAAAGAAGAAGAAGAAAACTATTTTTCACCCCCTAGTTCCAAAAATCTAAAGTAGCTCTGATTCAAGAAACAAGGCACCTTCCTTAATATCGCGAACTTCTTTCACAAAAAATATTTAAGGAATAGAATGCTTTGTTTGTTCTACTCTGAACTTCTGGTTGTACGTGTCAAAACTTCCCAAATGGCTCGAGTTTGCTATTAGAGATGATTATGAGGACTTTCCAGAAGTTAAAAATCTTAATGCTCATCTTATTAATTTTAACTTAGTGTCAACTAATTAATTTATTTACGGCATTTGAGTTAGACAGGCATTTATTTAATATAGCCCCGACAAAGTCTGAAAGATGGCATTCCTCAGCGCATACTCTTCTGACAAAAGGAATGCACAAGGTAGCGGATACGACCATATATTTAGGTATCATTGCGTTATACAACGTGTTTATAAACTGCACCAAGAAACTTCAGGAAGTGATTCATTAAACGAAACAAGACGAAACAAAAGTTTCTCTGCCAAATTTTTTAAATGTGCATGTTTTTGGAGCTACAGGCTGCCGAAAGCGTGGGAAAATAAGCGTTAAAGCTTCATATTTCTAACACCACGAACAGTAGAGCTGATATGGCATGAAGGCATGGCACTGTCAAAAACTATCAGTACTATCCAAAAATGCATATTTCAAAATTGTCCAATGGGTATTCAAGAGATTCCGCAAAGGAAGTAGGAAATTCCCAGAAATTCTCTGAACTTAAGATGGGTCGGAATGAGCATAAATGAATCGACTTTTAACCAAGATACAATAATTCGTTTGCGCTAAGTCAATATTTCAGGCAGATTTTATATGTCGAACGATTAAAAAACAATGGTTGCACAACAATCAGGAATAGCATACTTTCGTGGAACGTTTTGTTTGTTTGCTATCGAAGAGATTTGATACCATTGTTCGGTTTGATGTCGATAATGACGTATGTTAACATTACTCACACGGGAAGTCGTTTAATTCATGCTCATTTCTACCTACTTCTACTTCAGAAAAATTCCGGGAATCATCTACTTCCTTTGAGGAGTTCTTTGCGTACGTATTGCACAATTTTGGAATATGCATTCTTACATATAACAGATTTAAAGTCTTTGACAATATCATGCCGTAACAGCTCTACTGTTCGTGGGCTTAGAAATATGAAACTCAAAAATTTATTTACCCCCTCTTTCGGCAGACTGTAGCTCCGAAACTACGTACATTTCGAAAATTTGTCAAACTTTCGTCTTGTTTTAATGTGAGGAATCACCTCCCGAAGTTTGTCGGTGTAACACGCTGTAACACGCATAAGCATGATACTAAGAAAAGTCCTTATATAGCTCATTGACGATCATCGGCAGACGGCGTTAGAAATTAGCCTAAGAACGATCCAAAGTGCATGACCATTCCATGTGAATTGGATTTGTACAGATTTATATATTTACAGCATATTTCATCTCTTAGAGACATCTTCCCGCGATTTCTAAATGGTATAGCGCTCACCTCTGGTGCAAGGGGTCGTCGGTTCGATCCCTGCTCATGCATCCCATGTGGGTTTTGTGATGAACAAACACCATGTGGGTGGGTTCTCTCGGGGTTCTCCCGTTTACTCCCACTTTCATCATTCCACCAATTCTTTCCATCATCATCCATCCATCCAGCCTGAGCCAAAGTTACCTAAAGGCCTTTTAAATTAAATTCAAATTAGATAAATCTTTATTTTCCACAGTTTTAATTTATAGTTGGTGGAACCTTCTGAGTCCGATACCGCCCAAGAGATCTCTTCATTAGTGTTAGAAGCAAAAATTATGCGTTCATATTTATTTATTTATTTTTGGTGAATTGCGGATGACACCTGGTTCATAAACGCGTGACTTGTCTCCCGGAATAATGTATTAAGAAACACTATTACCCAATTCCGATTTAACCGGAAACCCTCCCATTACATCTGCACAGGTGAGGCAGAGGAATAAAAAAATTCTTAGTTTAAATGTTTCTCATGTACGTCTTGTTTATCACAAACATTGCATTTGTCACCCAAAAATATGCCTGTAGTTGTTGTCACTGAACTATACTAGTCTCCTTCCGTCGTCATGAATCATGGAAACGGGTAAACCAAAGAGAGAAATGGAGAACAGGAAGGGGGCCTTTTTTATTTTGCGCAAGAATATCATTCGAGAGATCTTTGTTGCGCAAACATAACAAGATAAACAAGAATTACAAAAGCAAAGTAGAGTAAAAAAATAACTAGACACAACGATATAAAATTCAAGACAATGATCGATTGTTGGACATATGTTTCCTCTTCCGAAAAAAAACTATGTGCAGACGTACACTGAGACATTCAATGCTTGAGAATCCGTGTTCTGTCTTCTGGTGGGTGTCATAACATATGTTGCAACGGTGATCACTCTGGTATACTTTGATTTTTAAATATTTTTTATGCTTTATATCTCTGCGTACGAAGACGGATAAAAAAACGGGACACAGCAGGACACCACCCTAACAAAATTGTCTAACAGTAGTAACAGTACAATGAAGTAACAAGTGCAAAGAAACAACAAGAATAAAGTAACTCTCTGCAGAGGATTTATGGGATAAGACATAAGAAAAAACGTGAGACACATATTGACGAAAATTGACGAAAAAAAATTGACGAAAATAACACACATATATACTATTGTGTTGATTAGAAGAGATAAGTATGCAAAAAAATAGGATAATTTAACAAGAAGCATGTGAAAACACCCTACACCCTAAAAACAGTAGACTTGTGGGTACAAATTTACAATTTGGTACCCACAATTTTTGAGAGGCAGTGGGTTTAGAGGGGTGGTTCTATGTCTCCCAGTTCTTGTGAGAGAACAGATAAATAGAAAAAACGAAGGTAAAATATGAATGTCTGGGTCCGTCACTGCCTCTGAAAAATAGGTGGTATACGTAATGTACACTCAATCTTTAGAATCAGTGACGGGCACAGGGATTCATATTTTACCGTTGGAGACCAAGAATCGCCCCTCTAAACCCAAGCGTGGGTTTGCCACTGCCTCTCAAAAATTGTGGATACCAAATTGGAATTTTATGTCCACAACTCGAACGTACTGTTTTACAGTGTAATATGACCCATTTATCAGCAGTTTATTTACTGGCTTGGTGTATGAGTTTCCACACACAAGTCTCGAGATTGACTAGAAGATGTTTTAAAAAAAACTGATGATTGGTGACTTAAAAGTCCCTCGGTAAGGTAAACCTACGGTATATTCCATTGATTCCCATTGGATATCATGTGGACGGCACTTAATATTTAAAGTGAATTCCGAACGTTCAATGTCTATTCCTTGGGGATCGATCTCGCGACTCCATGATTGTGACATCAAGGTGGTGAACTATTTATCCACCAGGCACACTAACCAAAAGTATCGAGTTTATTTCCTTTCAAATGATGTTTATACCATTAACGATGCATAGTTGGACTTCAGCGAAATATCGAGCCGCTTTAGCTTAGTGAGTCAGTGGTTGAGCGTTGGCGTAGCATTCGGGAGGTCGTGGGTTTGATCCCAGCGGCCTATCATCCTGACTGAAATTTTCCCAGGGTTTTTCCTCAGTCACACCAGGTAAATGCAGGGGTGGTACCTTCAACATAAGCCCTGTCCCAATCCTTTCCCCTTTCCTATCCCAGTCTGAGCCTAGATGCTTAAAGGACATAAATACAATTCAAATTTAAAATTCAAATTGAAAGAAATAGGACTGTCCTCTTAAATTCACTGGAGAGTCACATACAGAAAGGAGGATTGTTGTATTATTATTAATGTCCTAAAGGGTTTGATGTGTAGAGAGTAACAAAATAGAGAAGTTTTAGCGTCAATCACATCAGTAGGATACTGGAAGTCAAGAAAGTAATGATAAACCGAATTGGATATGTTCAATTTCACAGAAGTGCATAAAGGGGGGGGGGGAAGACAGAGGGTGGGGGGGGGGGGGGGGGAGATAACGCATCCCGTGATTAGTGAAGATAGAATAGTCCGTTGGCGCCAGTCGTTCAGAGTTTAAGGGAAGATATAAGAGGAGAAAAAAGTAGCTAGTTGTGTTCCCGGTTAAACCGAAATTGATAGTAGACCACTACTTTAAACTTGTAGTGAAATATTTTTATCATCACTATTTTGTACACATCATAGACCATATGTAGGTAGCATTTAAGACAGTTTTAAAGCCATATTCGAGAAGCTTGTCATCTACACTTCATTTGTTGTTGCCAACATTTAAGGCAGTGCTGCCATCTGGTTATATATCTGGAAAAACATTCATTTCGACGCAGTGAGATAGGATGGCGCATTTTTTCATTCTCTGGTTCACAATGGTTCGTGGTGTCCTCAAATCTTGCAACGTTAATTTAACTCATTTCCCGTCGTCATACAATAATCAAATTTTGCACAGCGACGTAAGTCGGCTGACAATACAATATCCCATTGTTACTTTCATAGAATTCTACATATTTATTCATTTTAAAAGCATGTTTAATTATTTTTTAATATTACGCATAAATACTAGCCTGCAACGATTTGGCGTCTGATTGAATTTAGAAGTCACTTTTTAAAGACACATTTTTCTTAAACAATTCGTATTAAAAAGCAAAAAAAAAAGTTTATGCATGACTAAAAAGCCATAAGGTGCACCATTTGAAGAATTTATAAAGTGACTCTATATGAGAGCACGCCTCATGCTTTTCGTTTTAAACATGCATAAACAAAATTATATTTTACTCTTTAATACGAATTGTTTAAGAAAAGTATTTCTTTAAATTATTTTTATGACTTTTTATTGTTCTTAACTCTTCACAAGCTCAGTTAACCGTTCCAGAATCTCAGTAAGCCGTAATATTATCCAGTTAAAGCAATAGAGGAAGAAGTACTAAGACATCTTCCAACACCACAAGCTATATAATTAACGATACTACTGAATCCCAAAACCATTCTCCAATACGAAAACCTAGTACATACACGGTGGACATGAGAAAATAAACACGAAGCAATGTCTCAAAACGATTCATTAAGTTCATTTCTACTAATTCCTACTTGACCAATGCCAGATACATTGGAAAGGTGGCTGATAGACCATTATATCATCCAAAATACTGGATTGAAAACAAAAGGTCTGCAGAAAGAAACTTCAAGGAACCAAGTGGATGACATACAGAAGACTCTCTCTACATCATAGCTTCACCTACAGGTTTGCTTATATTTTACGACAGCGACTTTTTCATGATGGACATTGAAAATTAATGTACTGA
>JAGDQP010056057.1:0-13013 GCA_022664845.1 Lepisma saccharinum
ATACTTTTATATGTCTTGTTATTTTGGATTTATTCCGATCCATCATCGAGGGCACTGAAGATGATTTCGAAAATGATTGCTAATTTCGTGTATTGGTCTTCAGCACTCTGAGTGCGCGCTAAACCTTGATGAATTCTGGTAAAAATATGCGTTATGTTTAGTCCTTGAAAGACTTCTTTTATGATCTGAAATACTTCTCGAATAGAGGCCCCCGTTCCAGAATTAGTATTTGCGTTTGATTGAGATTTGTTAGAGGTATTTGGCTTTTGATCTTCAAAATTAGTTTTAGTCTTAGAGTTCTTGATATTTTGAGTTTTACTGTCGGAGAAGGTCTTGGCACATGAGGAATGTTGTGTGGCGTTGTTATTTGTAGATGCAGATTTTTCTTGATCCTTTGTATTTGAATTAGAAGAAGTTTTCGAGGTCTTAGCTTGCTCATTGTTCTTATTGGCGCGACGGAGATCAAGAGCATGTTTGAGTACTCTACATCCTCGATAATTGGCCGGGTGATCCCCATTGCAGTTGGCACATCGTGCTGGTGTGTCTCTAGTTTTTAAACATTCACTGGTCAGATGAGCCGCACCGCATTTGACGCATTTAGGGTCGCAAAAGCACGTTTTCATAGAATGACCAACCTTTTGACATCTAAAGCATTGTAAAAGTTCCGGTGGTCGATATGTCTCCACTGCCACACTGTAGCTTAACAGATATTCCATTCTAAATTTGGCTGTCTTTTCTTTTATTCGTTTTCAGAAACCTTTTTCTTCAATCCGATATTTCATGTCATAATTAGCCTGAAGAAACAATCTGTCGACTTGAACTAACATTCGGGAAAGGCGTAAGCCATAGTCCTGAAACCACCATAGAATAATTTTGCCTTACTTGAATTAACTGCATTCATGAGTATATTCTAACTTCGGGAAAAAAATGTACAGTAAATAATAGTTTGCCCAATACCCATGTTGTAATGCTATTCTGCAATATAACAGCTTTTAGGAGCATAATAATGAAGATATGTTTAGGCTTTGATAAAGAGGCACGAATATTAATCCGGCAAGGACTGTTTGTCCCTGCACATATCGTACCTCATCTAAAAATTGATAATAAGGATATGCAGTTATAATCCCTTACGGATGTTATATAAAACGCTCCACTCTCTTATATTGCAGTTGTCGTAATCAATAATTGCGGAGACTTGAACGTTTTGCAAAATATCCTTTTAGTTGTTTCATTTAACTAAAGATTGTACATTTTTCTTGCTTGAAATTATAAGTGTAATTAAGCTGGAAACAAAGTAATATTTTGCATCACACATGATGGCGACATTTAAATAGCGTATGCCAGATAAAAATATGCTGCCATCTACTAACAGTAACAAAACCTTAACATCAAGGAAAATGAACTAATCTATCCATTTTGAGTTTCCCTAAGAGAATGGACAGAAATGTGAAGAATTCGAATACTGATTTTCTATTCCTGTTGCTCAATTTAATATACGGCAGAGATAAACTTTACTTTATGGCTCGCAGCTTCTGCCAGCTATTGAACCATATGTATGCTCTATAGCATTTATTCCATGGAATAAGTACAACAAACACTTCTATAAACACCTATCAACAATTGGCCAGTACTGAATTAAGTTATTTTGGGGCCCTGGGCTATTAACTGTGTTAGGGCTCCTTGTTCCCTTCTTGTCATGGGCGCCGCCAGGAATTTTTCAAGTTGGGATCAAATGGTTTGTAGTTGTATGTGTTATTCCACACTGTTGGAACGAGCAATAAAGATTAAAATGATGCAAACGTTCTAAGTGATAGTCGCGTATATTATTATTATTATTCAAGAAGTGAGAAAGATAAAATATAGGTATACATCTGTATACTAATTCCAACGTGAAAGAAGTTTACATAAAACGAGGGTTTACAAAATGTGGAAATATAATTTCTTGCGAATAGCAGTTCGACGCATAAGGATCATATTATCGTATTTCTACAGGAATTTACTAAGAAATACAACAATATAATCCCGAGGCATCGAATTGCTAGTAAAAAAGAGAGAGCTGTGATTATTATAAGACACCTTATATTTCCGCTCAGTTCGTCCGTCTGTGCCCCTGTCAGTCTGTTCGTGTCCACAAATAAAAACTCAGGAATCTCAAGGCGTATAAAGGTGCTTGAGATGTTGTTGGAAAGGTTTCGGTTAGACTAGATCAAAGCAGCCGGAACCGCCTTGATTGGTGCAGTGGTTGTATTGCCAACTCATTTAAAAAAAAATCAGTTGTTCAAAATGATAAAGTTATACCTATCTACACTAAACTTGGCATAAACATTATTCGACACAACTGGGTGTCTGCGTCCCCCAAACATCCCACTTGTCAGTGTTGCCAACCTATTTTCTATAAAGTTATTTTTAAAATTGCTTTTATTCAGGATTCCTACGGTCACGGAAAGTCCTTGAAAGTCATGAAAAAATGACATACTCTCTTCCAGGCCTTGAATATCTTTAAAACCAGCAAGGATCTTGAAAAGTTTGGAAATTTGTAAATTTGTAGTAAAATACAGTAGAACGAAATATTATTATCCATGTTAATTTTTTTATCTGTACTTTTTTCAGTGTGAACGTCAATAAGTGTATCACGTGAGCATGGTGGAAAGATTTATCGTGTTACTTGTTGGTGACTTGTGCATTAAGTAAACTTTTTGGTGAAAATGAAGGCATCGTGTTCATTTAATCGACTATGCCTGATAAAGGAAACATACATTGCGTGGTTGGAACAAACTAACGATGTTTCCTAAGCTTGTTGTAAAGTGTGCAAGAAATTTTTTTAGCGTATCGAATATGGGCGAAGCGGCGTTAGTGAGCTATATGCGCGGAATTAAACATATGCACTAGTTTCTGAGAAATGCAGTTTGGAGGCTTCGAATCGGAAGATACCTCACAACACAGCAAAAAGCACCCAACCAAGAACGTGAAGTTGGAACTAGGCAGCCTGCAAGCAGTTCTTCAACTTCGTCTAAAAGTGTGCCTGCGGTAACCAGTAGGTCTCAACCTGAGGTTGCAAATACCATAAATGATTATGTTGTAAACAGTGATGTAATGAAGTCAGAAACATTCTCACTACTCGTGCAAGTCTTTAGAACATCGAAATGCGTTATTCCGTGCCATGTTCCCTGACAGTACAATTGTAAAGTCGTTTGCATGTGGCGAAGATAAATACAATTAAGTGTATACGGAATGCTCCATACTTGAAACGGTGCTTATTGGACAAAGTGGTGGCTAATTTGTTATCCTTTTTATGAAAGTTATGACCACATATGCTTCTATTTTGATTAAGACATATGTGTATTTAGAAACTTTAATGTTTTATTAATCTTAATTTGTAATAAACGAAGTTAATTATAACTTGAATTTGATTAGGCAACTTATTTACAGTCTATTTATTGGAAGTATGAGATCAGAGTAGGTGGCAGCTTAGTATATTTCTAAGCAGATGCAACGAAGCTCACTAGATGGCAGTAGGATTTGGTATCTAAGAAAGTTAATTATGAATATAGGTTATATTAAGATTCTCGAAGATTATTTATTGTTTAGAAAGGGAAGCTTATTAATTAGAAAGAGCTTGTATTAATGTTTCTGTATTCTTGAAAGCTACTGGGAAGGAACTACAATGTAAATATGCTTGTATGCAATAAAACTGGTAACATATTGTAGCTTATAGCCTATAAAGACTTCGTGCAGTTATTCCACAAAGTATGGTCCCAGGAACTCATCTGGAAACTTCTACAATTTCGTCTACCCATCGCGTAGGCTACATCCGTTATATTTACAACTTCCTCACCAATCGCATTGCGTACACAACCATCAACAATGCCAGTTTATTTCCAATTTCCTTACATACCGGAGTACCGTAAGGCTCAGCTCTCTTACCGGTGCTTTACATCATGTTTTATTCTGATCTACCCACACTGCCTGCAAACAAACAGCTGTACCAATATCAAGATGATACAACATTTCTCGCTACCACCAAAACCATTCAGCCAATAAACAGAACCATGCAAACCGCAATAAACTCCTTTCATCAATAGTGTAACTATTGGAAACTCACAATAAACGCTTTAAAAAAAAAGCAACTAAACAAAGATTCGAAGTTAAACGAAATTCTACTCTTCTTACCTTGCAATTACAGCATACTAGAATCAAACCTACTACTACCGTCAAATACCTAGGTCATGCCAAAGTTGAGCAGTTACAAATGAAATTTCATTCACAGTGTGAAAGACTAGTGAAAAATATCTTGCTGCAAATATCCATGGATGTAAGCTGGAATCTATATCGTGCGATTGAAAGTGAATGAAAAAATTGCTATTCTTGTGAATTCATTAATGTAGCAAGTTGCGGACTACACATCAACAATGCATTCAAATGTGAGGCAGATGAAGGTGGCTGGAAAGTGAACGAGTTCTTGGTGGCACTCTACACATTATTTAAGGACACTCCAGCGCGCAGAGAAGAATATGCGAGGATAACAAAGATATTTTCCAACTGAAATTTTGTCAACAGAGGTGGCTGGAAAACTTTCCTGTGAGTGAACGTGCAATAGAAATGTTCGAGCACATCCAGAAATATGTGCGAACTGTGGAGAAGGGTGATGCTCCAAATCTTAAGACAAAGTCATTTAAAACTGTGAAATCTTGCTGTAAGAAAGACCCACTGTCAAAAGTAAACTTGACATCCTTCAAGTCTATTGCTTCTGAAGTTACTCCTTTCCTCACTTCGTATCAAACAGATAAGCCAATGCTTCCATTCCTTGGCAGTGACTTATTCAAAATGGCGAAGGATATTATGGGAAGGCTTTTAAAGACAGAAGTAATGGAAACATTAAAAAAATCCCTCTGATCTCTCCAGTGTTAAAGTAACTGATTCAAGTATACACTGTTTCTGCCGCAACGTGAATGTAGGCTTTTCCGCAAGACAATGAAGCAGCTGACAAGGGAAGGGTTTGGGTTCGAACGGGAATTTTTGGATGAGACTTAGTATATGTATTTGTACCCCGATGTTGATAATGCCTTCCTTCTGTTTTACTCACTTTGTAGAAAAACCTGACTTACATTTATGAAGATAAATATTGGCCTATATCTGCCAAACTATTAATTGCACGGTATTGTGGCTTTGTATTCTTTGTCAGCACTGCCAGGTATGTTCATGTAGATATTTGGAGTAATAAATAACTGTTCAATCGAAACTGCGGGAGCCGTTGTAGCACCTGCCCAGGATGTCTTTCACTTACTCCAATGTTCCACTTGCTCCAAACTTTAACACCCTGTAGCGGACAAACGCGGCTTACACGATCGAATTACTTTGCAGGAATTATCAGCATCACGATAAGAATACAAATACGAAGTCTTATATATATATATTAAAAAAATCCTGTTCAATCCGAAACTACGGGAGTTATTCCAGTGGCTGTTTTCCCCTTGCTCCAAACTTTAACGCCCTGCAGCGTACAATCGAAGCCTTACCCGATCGAATTGCTTTACAGGCATTATCAGCATTGGGGTACAAATACATATGCAAAGTCTAATAAAAAAAAGTTCCTATTCTAACCCAAATCATTCCCTTGTGAGTGAAAAAAAGAGAAAAGAAAACAGATAAAAGAATAACATGAGCTTGAATTTCGTATGTCTTTTAACAAGTTTTAGGTGTTATGTACAAAAACACTGCTATTGAAGTGCCATCGCAGTACGCTGTAATTAATCAAAAATGTCCTGTTTTGAACCTGCAAGGATGTTGAGTGAAAAAGAAGCATGTAAAGAGAACTTCACTTCCTTCTTAAGATATTTGGCGCAGAAGAACTGGTGCGAGAACACCAGTGTGATGACCTTTTGAGACAGTGCAACAGCTTTCTGAATGAAGTAGTGTAAGAAGATTTTCGTTTTTTTGACAAACGAACAGGTACACTTTATGAACTTTTCTACAATACTGTGGAAACTATGAACTAATTTCTCTAATTAATTAGGATAGTAGCCTAATAAATTATGTAAGGTAAGAATATTTTGTTAGTTTCTTGTTTTATTAATCATGTTTGACCACTGTTTATTTTGGAAACTGAACGTGTCATCTTTGAAAAGTCATGAAAAAGTTGTGGAATTTTGTTTGCTGCAAAGTGTAGAAACCTACTTTTATTACTTTAGATGTTGTAGCATCAAACTTGGGATAAAAGTTATTCGACATAATAAAGACATACTGTGGGTATCCCCATTCCCAAGCACCGCGTTGTCAATATAGCCAACACATATCCAAAATTGTATCGTATGAACTACAAGGTGTAGAGGCGGAGTTGTGATATCGTTAAGAGAAATCTTGTATTAAATAGCTCAGAGCCACCGTAACTGTCATGATCAGGCGCCGCTGTTGTCAGTGCTGCCAACCAATTTTAAAAGAATGAATGCTTGTAAGCCTGAAATGGTATATACCTATACGCCGCACATCTACATAATTTCACAATGGTCACACTCTTCACAGTTTGAATGAAATTTCATTTCCAGTGGTACGTATAAAATTTGATATTCCAGATCGAGTTTTAATAGGTTATGTTTGCTCGCAAGTTACCAAATTAAGTTCAAAAACTTAACAAAACTTCGGGATAGTATTCAAAATCCATTCGGCATCTAGTAATTCTTAATATTAAAGGGACTGTTTAACAGCTGTTTATTTAAATTCAATATTTAGCAAACATTTCGTCTTCGTATCTGTTTCCAAATCAGAAGTTAAACTTCTTTTTGTCATAGCAACTGTTAAATACTTTATTTCCAAACTTTTATTTAACAATATTCTATCTTCAGCAATAGGCAACTTACGGTAAATTCTAACAAGATGTCTCGAATCAATCTCCAACACATTTATAGTATTGTTGAAAGACAACAGGAAATAGTTTGGCATTGATAACTTGACTACTTATATGACTTTTAGTCATATTTTCAAACTACAATATAAAATATTAAATAAAATCTAGCAAATGGTAACTAATTCTCATAAGACTCCTATTATAAATCATCAGGAATTAATTACTAGTTTGTGCTCAAGAATAATCATAACAAGGTTTAACAAAATGGAATCAAATTGATTAGTGCGCAAGAGGCATTTCGTTTACAGGACCGATTATGATTCAGATATTTCTGCAAATCTATCACTTAATCTATAGCGGTTTTCTAGCTTAAGTATCATAACTATGTTGTTTGTAGCTTCATTGGTAAAATCAATAAACTATCGCCGTGGCAACCCTAGTTCTATGGCGACTCACTTAATTTTTTTCTTGTTAAGAAAGTGTCCAGAATGTTCTTAGTGTTAGAACATGATGAAAGCTTTTGTTGACAGTTGTATTAAACAGTGCACGTACTAATGACTGGTACAGAAAATTCGCCCATAATAATCGAGTGATATCACATACGTGAAGAAGTGGTCAGCTCTAGAATAATATGACACTGGAATAATTGTTAAAGAACAGGTCACGTTAAAACTTGGCCTGAGCTAAATGAAGTTGAAACCTTTTAATACTCTCGAGAGTATACCTTTGAATTAGGGAAGTGATACTGCACACATTGTGTCAACAGCAGTAGCTTCTCAACCGCACGTTACCTTAAGACGAACAGAAATCGCACTCGTTTAGTTTGAAGATTCTTTGTCATTCATCACATTCACCGCGCCCAGCCCGATTTTCATTTATCTCTGTCTCCAACTTCATTCCTGGAAGTTCGAAAAGATAACGATCTAAGGAAGTGCCTGAATACCCACCACAATTGTACCTGAATGGCAACTACACGCTTCTACAGAGGAGAGACGATATTAACACCAATGGTGCGTATGTGATACAGTAGTTAGGCCTACCCATAGAGATTCGTCTATCCTTAACCTTTTTTTAGAAACTTTCTGTACAATCCGATGTTTCATGTCACACCTTATCTCGCCTGTGGAAACAATCTCTCGACTTGAACTAACGTTCGGGAGGAGCGTAAGCCATAATTTTGTTAACACAATGCAATGAATTTACCTTCCTTGAATTGATTGCAGGTATGTGAATTCTAATTTCGGAAAAGAAATTTACCGTAACTAATTTATTCACAAACAAACATAGCCATGCTTTAATGCTATTCTGCAATTTAGCAGCTTGTAGGGACTAACTAATCAAGATATGTTTTAAGTTTTGATATTAGAGGTACAATTAATGTATTCACAGAGACCAATCTGGTCGCTGTGAATACCGCATCTCTCCTAAAAATTTAGTAACGCGTTAAGGATATGCATTATCCAACTAAGGATGTTGCCTGAAACGCTCCACGTTCTGATATCGCACTTAGTACCATTAATAATTATAATGGATTGAATGCTTTGCAAGATGTTTTATAACTAACTAGTTTAAGTAAAGCTTATAAATTTCCTTTGCTTAGAGTTTTAAGCAGAACTAAGCTGGATACAAGGTAATATTGTATATAAAACATGATAAGGGCACGTGTTATTATTTATCAGCTCAAAATGTGCTGCCATCTACTAACGAAGTTGTAAATTCATCTTAACATAAAAGGAACAAATGTATCTATTTTGATTTTGATCCAAGAAAATGAACACAAATGCGAAAAAGTCGAATACTTATTTGCTCTTTGTATCGCTGAATTCAATATAGTTTGAAAAAATTAGGTTACAGAATGAATGCTGAATTAGAAAGCGTAGTTATTATAACACTTGTAGTTATTCATAGACGTTATTAGGCTTGCTTGTGTACGAATTGGGACTTCGTTCTTGAGATCTTGTCTTATAAATACAATTACAAAGAAAGCATATAACCGTATTAATATACTAAAAACGGCTTACAGGTACCACATGGGGACTTAAACACAAAACGGTATTAAACGCATACAAAGTTTTTTTTTCGGTCAATCCTCACACGGTTTCACGGCTTGGTTTGGAGGAAAATCGTTCTTGCACGAAAAACTTAAAATATTAGAAAGACATGCCCTGCGGATAGCATATAGAGTCAACCTTCCAAGTCCCACTGCTGAATTATTTGCACGCACTCCTTTCCCATATATACGCTCCCACCTGGAACAATTACGCTTAAAATACATCCGCCAACGTCTGGAACAAAATCATCCTCTGCTGTTAGACACTACAACTGCACATTACAACTGAACCAACACCAAGAAGCACTCTGACCCCATTGCCACTCTCGCTATTGTTCACTCTATATTGATATACTCTACCACCAGACCATCCAGACTATGACATAGCATCATTTTTCTCCACCCCAGATATTCAATCATTTCATGCACCTACATTTCTGGCACAGTAATATTCATACTAACAGGGTCTATTATGTCTCCATCAATTCAGAGAAGCCCCTGAACAGAAGATAAACAGCATCAGTCTTAATAACTAAAACTCAAGTGTTGTGGCGTCAAGTGAACCTCACATCCATCTCCACCATCATCTTTAGCCCAATGAAAAGAAATTATTATGAGGCAAACTCATAATGTCCCAAACAAATGATCAAGAAATAAATAAAGATAATAAAGATAAATTACATCCCTTAGCCCCACACCCAATACCCAGGCCCCACCTTTCCAGAAATATCAATTTTCCCCATAGAGGGTGTTCCCCTTGGGATGGAGCTACGGCTAGCAAAAATGTTAGCTCATTTTCCGGTCCTTATGTTTTGTTTTCTGTAGCACCGTCCACCCCCACCTAAATCCATAAACCATCATCACTCATATAACCTTCACTTTCAATGTTTTGCACAGTGACCATCAATCTTAAATGTTGGGCTCACCTGTCTTTCATCAAGATCTTGAGTTGCCCCTAGATCAATAAAAAACTTTCATTCGTCGCATGGTAACCAATGTGTCGTGATGTGTATCGCATCTCTATCACATCATGAACTGATTAACCTAACAATATGGTTATAAGCAAAGCTTGTAACGTCCTGATCATAGATACAGTATATTGAAATAAAAGATTAATAAAGATATTTTCTGCACCCTTAGTCCAACCATTTCCTCCCACAAAATTCCTAATTTCCATAAACTCTTTCCTTAAGCAAGGGCGTAACACTTGGGCGGGGGTTAGTCACATCGGTGACTAGCGCATCGCGAAAAAAATCTTAGTTATAGAGAAATTGTATGTTATCTTTTACCCTGTGATAATTAATACCTTTTATCCTGAAAGATATTTTGTGTTATCTTTACGTTGAAAGGACACGCTATTATAAGTTGCCCAGGATACTGAAAAGTGTCGCAGCAATTTCATAATAGTTGGCCCTACGGGAGTTTACGAAAGTATTTCTCTAGCCACCACTACGTCCGTGACTAGACTTGGGACACATCAGCTGTCCGTTTCGTGTTTAGATGGATATCGAATTTCAGTAAAGAATACTGTTCGTCCTGGAATATGAGCAGGGTAGTATATAAACTCGATCCCACTTCTTATGTTAATAAATCGTAATATTAAAAAAAAAAAAAGTGTTCAAGTTAGAGCTAGTGAACACGGTATTCGGATATTCCTATAAACACTTATTTGTAACTGCTCACAATTCCAAGTCTAAAACTAGTCTTCATTTTCCTAGGCAGCTTGTACATAACACATTTTCAAAAAGCATATTTAAAAGTTTTTGACACTGACAAATTATATCCAATACATTTTGGGCTGTCTACTCCAAAACAATCGGAGACATTTTCATCTTATTATTCCTGTATATTTTTCATTTCAAAACTCAACTCTAATGAGGCACCTACTACTTCTTCAGGAATATAATACTGACAGTCATACAATTTAGCGCTGCGATTTAACTAACAATCACAAAGACTTCGATACGTTGAAAGCGTCTCAGGCTCACAAAGATTGATTTTTATAAAATTGGTTGACAACTGCGGCGCCTCATCATGGCGGTTACAGTGACTTTGACCTAGTTAATCCACAACCTCTCCCATGACACCACAACTAAATCTCTACATCTTGGGGTTCATAAGGTATAATTTTGGACACGGATTGGCTACATTGACAACGTGGTGCTTGGAAAAAAAAATATTGTGTCAAATAGCATTTATTCCAAGTTTGCTGATGGGTATTTATTCCAAGTGTAACGTAATGAAAACAAAATCAAAAATCAGTTTTAAAGAAAATAGGTTGGCAGCACTGGCAAGTGGGGTGTTTAGGGGGTTCAGACACCCACATTTCCCTGTTATGTCGAATAATGTTTATGAATAATATTTGGTGCAAATATGTCTACAGAAATTGAATCATTTTGAACAATTGATTTAAAAATGGGTTGGCAACATTGAAGCTCAGTACCAGTTAAGGTAGTTCTGGCGGCTCTAAGATAGTGTAGCCACTACCTTACCAACAACACCTCTATACACCTTGTGACTCCGAGATTTAATTTCTTAAGAAGAATAGACAGACAAGACAGACGGACGGGCTGAATGGGATTATAAGGTCCCTATCTCTATAGCTTCTCTATGAATGGGGCTATAAGTTTTAAGGAAGTGAAATGTTCTCTAAGATTGCTCTAAATGTGTGAAAAGAATTATAATTGTGAATTTGTGTAAATGCAAGTTTTTTTTTCAGTTCTACACGCAAGGCTGAGCAGCCATTTTGACAACTTCCGGAGCACACTTGAAAACACTTCCGGTACGGCATAGAACTTTTGCGTAAACAGAACTTTTGAGTAAACAGTACTTTTGCTTATGCCCTCCGCTAACAGGGGGCTGCGCCTCCCTGCGGCTAACGCCGCCCAGTTCCCTTCGGACGCACCCTCCCCCTCTTGCACACCTCGCTGTCGCTCGGTGTGTATCCTGCCCTGGTGGGTTTATATACGTCCTAGTTTTTACTGGCCTCTTTTAAAATTATAAATCACAACTTTTATTAAATTTCCTTTTGCGTATTTACATAAAAAACGAAAAAAACCTTTAATTTTCTTTTTAAAAAAATGTGTAAAATGTCGATGCCAGGGTTTGAACCTTTGGATCAGCTTTCCCACGTCTTCACCACAAGACCAAACTGCAGCTGCTTCTCGCTGTTACTTATCGTTCAAGATAAGCGAGCGTGGGCTATTCCTGCCGGAAGTGTTTCCAAATGAGTTGCAATATGGCTGTCCAGCCCTGCGGGAAGAGCTGATAAAAAAAATTGTGGTGTGTAGATATGCAGCGGCCATTTTCGTTTTTGGCCTCCATCTTAGAGAAGCTACCCTATTAGAATTGTCAACAACCTGTTTAGATCTCCATCGGACCTACTCTAACTCACTGTAGTTTCGTTTTGTGCGTTGTGGTGAGGACAAATCGCCCAAATTTGGGCTGATGGACTGTGTGTCATTATGATTTCGCTAAATACGCACTCAAGTTGATCAGCACATAATAAACATGGTGGCATAATCTCATGTACAACCTAGAGCTTGCAAAAAGATTGGACTTATATTAACTGTAATATGATATTCGTTGTTCACTGAAATATGTAGATTTCGAGTCGGTTAGGCCTTCTACAACGCATGAGGGAGTATAGTACCTGGAAACTATTCTAAATTAAGCGGAAGATGATGTTAAGAGTGTTGTGATCGCACTATTATCAATGTTAAAGAACTTTCAGGAATCATGAAAATATCTCTAAACAGCGCACCAAATAAAAATTTCATTTATAATACGAAGAGTTTAATTTTCTTCATAATTTCAAAACGAAAATAGTGTTTCCATACTATTGCATACCTTATAGTAATGTCATACACCCTTATCTCTCATAATAATATATTTACGGCAAAACTGACTTTAGAAACATATTTCCCGTAAATTTCTAGCCCAGAATGATATATTACACGACCCCTTCCCGTTTTAGAAAATCAGTCGAGATTGAATATGGCGGACTTCAAGATGGCGGCCATGGGGAATGTACCCACCAGCAGGTAGCGCCTTCCACCCAGTATCAATTACTGTCTCTTTGCATTCCATTTCTTTTAAAATAAATTTAAAAGGATTATGGTA
>JAGDQP010056058.1:0-13013 GCA_022664845.1 Lepisma saccharinum
GTAATCCTCTTTGGAACTACTGTCAAAGAAGCCGTCGCGTTGTGCACAGTGTCCTCGTCTATATGACCTGGATGGCTGAGACGTTAACGCGTTTGTTTTCGGGTGCGACGCGTTATTAACTCAATTCCCCTCGTTCCTACTCAAATTAGTGGTTCTGTGGTCACTTTATTAAGAGCTTCTGTACTGTAGGTCAGTAAAATCTTTCGGACGTTTCTAAAAATACTTTCGTGTTATCTGAGAATGATAATCCCTTTCCTTGTTTAAATTATTCATATCTTGTTTTACAGGAAAAAATATTTTATTTCTTCATTAGGTAAATTATTGCCAACAATCAGTACGATTTTTCATGTGACATAGCCTGGTCTGCATACAAAAGTTCTATGGTCATATTCTAAAACCAAGGAAAAAACTAAAATTTTCATTCCAAATGGAACAAATTACCAACTGAAATGTTCTTTTTATTTTCCAAATAACATTATTTCAATGCGTATGTTATCGATATTCATATTTCCTAATTCATATTGTAACTTCTGAATAATATGAACCTATAACATCCTTGATGAATGTTAGCCACGAGACAGTGATAGAAATTGTGTCGTAGATAAAATGTTCTATTCTCATCCTTTTGTGTTTGTATTATTTGCACTTCCTCCTCTCTTTCTTTTTTTTCTCTCTGACACACATCTTTTCCGTATGTTTGCCTCTATTTTTATATAATTACAAGCATTCTTCCATACATTTTTTTTTTCTTTTTGCATTGTAGTTTGTAGATCCGTTTTTCACTATATGAATCCAGAGAGGTAACTTTATATCAATCAGTGTAATTAATGTACATTTCATTACAGCAAAAACAAACGCTATGAACTGTTCAGAATTTCATTCTGAGTATCTACATTTGAAGTATCTTTTTCACTTGCTTTTTTTTTCATTGGAACACAATATTCATAATTGATATATATTTCTATCGTACGCAAACACACCATAGATACTAATTGAATACATGTCCTAAGAGAATTTCTTCCCTCGGGTTATAATTGATTATACACCAACAAGGAAGCAGATATTTGTACACTACTATTATTATAATTCTAGTTTGCTATTGATTGAACTTCGATATGTCTAACATATCTGTCAGATAAACTTGCTTCTTATTAATTCTCAAATAAATGGCTCCAAACTGTACCATAATTTAAATTAGTTTAAATATCAATTCGAAGTACCTAAAATATAAGCTTATTCAGCAGAAATGAATAACTATAATATGTGCATTTTATTTGTTCTTACTACTTCTTTAATCGACGAATGGAAATGAGTAAGAGTTGGTTCTGTTTTCTACAAAGCAATCTAATCTTTTAGTCTCTTTTAACAAATCTCTAGATCTCTTATATATTTAAACAGATTTTGAGAAAGATTCAAGATGAAGAATATAATGTTTAGAAATTTGTTCTTAAAACACACAAATTTAAATTATAAAGAACCAGAAGCAAAGCAATGCAAAACAATACGCAACAGAAATAAAAGCAGGATACAAAAAGCTGCCGTTGAATAATTTAGCAGGTTCAATATGTGAAAAAGATCTGGAACATCCCGAAAGATCCACCAATGTTATGATATACCAACAAATTTTCACTCAGTATAGTAAAACGAAATTATTATTATCACTAAATATATGCTTGCAAAAATAGTGTGAGTACATTTGAAATATTGTTGCCGCCTTTTGATGAATAATTTACGTGACTCACAAAAAAGTACGGGATAATGTCGAACAATAAGGGACTAATCTGAGATAAAATGGATTGAAAGTAACTAGTTAAATCGTGTATTACTACATGACTTACAGCACAATGCAAAACTTCGGTAATTAATCTGCTTCTCTGCAAGTGTTCTCCCTTGTGTAAATTGCATTTAATATCCTTTCCAAGAGTGATATATTACATGACAAATTTAAATACAAAATCTGTTTCAACCTCATGAAAATAAGACACAATCTATTAGAAGAGAATAGATCATTTTTACAGTAGCTGCCATCTTGACATTTGATTTCGAAGATTACTAGAGAGAAAATAAGAAAAACTTTTCTTAATTAATCGTACTAGAAAGTAAAAAGCAATGTTGTTAATGCATGACTAAAATGAAAAGTATGGGGCGCGCTCCCATATACAGTTACTTAAAAAAAAAATCAAATGGCGCGCCCCATGCTTTTCTGTTTAGTCATATATAAACATTTTTTTTTATTTTAGTACAAATTGTTTAAGAAAATTATTTCTTTATAAAGTTTTAATTATTATTAATATTTTTTCAGTTATTTCGGTGTTCTGATATCTTTACAAGTTAATGTTTTGTAATCCAAATCGTAAAGTCTTCTGCAACCAGCGAAACGGATAAACGTTGCAGGCTAGTGTTTATTTTAGGATAAAGAAGTTTATCTTGAAAGTATATTAAAATATGCTTTTAAAATATATAAATATGTAGAAATATGATATATGAACCAACGGTATACTGTATTAGCATCCGACTTACGTCGCTGTGCAAAATTTCATTATTCTATTTCAATTTTCTAGCAACAGTTGCCCAGTTGGCGTTAGTATATGCTATCAATTAGAGCAAACTGAAGGAGCAGGTATTATTATTATGTATTCTTGTTATATATCTGGGAATGTAGAACAGAGTCTGCTGGCCAGTCTACATAACAAACAATTGAAAAAAAGATTCCATCACGGTTTATTTGGTAAATGTATTGATATGTTGAAAATTCGCGTATAAATTTACTACTCATAATACTGGACGTGTACTTACCTAAGTTATGGGACTTCCCGCATTATACGGGGGAGGTGGTAACAATAATTTGGAATGAATTGGTTTCCTTAGTACTATTAACCAATACAACTATAAAATATATTTTTTTTACGCAGAGAGAAGTGCTAAATCTTCAATCGTAACGAAGTACAAAAACCTGAAACGATGTATCAATAAGTGCATAAAAGGGCAAGCAAGGTAATATAAAACAAGGAAAGGTTTTTTACATTATTTTCTTTAGTTCACAATGGGCCGCGGTATTCTCAAATATTGCAACGTTAACTCATTTCCCGACGTCGTACATGGAGGAAATTATGTACATCGACGTAAGTCAGATGACAATAAAATATGGCATTGTTATTTTCACATATTTCTATATATTTGTGTACTTTTCGTTTATTTGTTGGAACGAAACGTTTGTCACTTTCTGTAATTATACGTAGATAACTGTTTACATAAAGCCTATCCTGTTATAGCACATGAAATGTTTCCTGAAGGAGCTGGATCGTATACGAAGATGGAAGAGGCAGGAGGTTCTGATGGTCTGTTAATATATTTGGTGGCAAAATTGAGAAAGCAGTTCATGCAGACTTTTTCAATGATTTCGAGGATGTATTTGATGAGCACGATCTGCAGTGAATGTGATGGTCAATTTTCCATTCTAGAAGTCAATATGCTTAGATATATTATATATTAAAACCAAAGTTAATTTATTCTGTAAAGCCAAACAATTATGTAACAAATTAGAACGGAAGTCATATTATGTACAATTATTGGATATTGAAAATATTCCCATTTTAAATTTAAAACTTATAAATTATTTTATTTTTATTTAAAAATGTGTAAGAAAGGAAATTTATTATTGGCATGGTTTTATAGTGTAAATGAATAACAATTATACTTAAAAGAGAATAGAATAACATTATAATAATATCCAATATTCGTATTCCTCAATCATCATTAGTTTTCATATAAGTCGTCATAAAGTGAATCTACTATGTGATCATTATAAGAACCAAGTCCTATTTGCAACTACATATCAACTACAAGCATTCTTGTTAAATATAAACAATCATTTTCATTGTCATACTAAAATATATATCTTTCATATTATTCAATTAATCTACCTAACAACTTATATATTTTAAAAGCATATTTTATTTTATTTTATTTTTTTAATATTGACTTCTTTGTCCTAAAAGAAACACTAACCTGCAACGATTATCCATTCCACTGGCTGCAGAATATTTTAGGATTTGGGTCACAAAACATTAGTTTGAGACAATGTATCCGAACTCCAAAATAATCCGAAAAAATATTAAAGGTCTCTAAACGCAAACTTTTCTTTAACAATTCGTACTAAAAAGTAAAAAATAATTTTGTTTATGCATGACTAAAGCGAAAAGCATGGGGCGAACCAATTAAAGAATGTATAAAGTATATGAGAGCGTACCCCATGTTTTTTATTTTAGTTTTACATAAAAATTTTTTTTTACTTTGTAGTATGAATTAATTAAGAAAAGAATGTCTTTATAAACCTTTGTTTATATATAAAACTTATAAAATATTTCTCTAGTAACAAATATTGGTGTAAAATTAAGTCAGACCTTCAAATAATTAGTGTATGTTTTTTCCTACAAACAAACAAATGCTATTTGTATACTTCACTGTGTATTTTCCCAGCCCATGAATTGCAGACTTTGAATGGATTATGGCGAGGTACGCGGTTGCAAGTTCCAATACCAGTCATTCACCACGGCAATTACGAGTTTTCTTCTCAAAGTTTCACTCGGCGTTTAAGATGATACCTCAACAAACGCCCTGACTCTACCTTTCCCATGTTTATTGCTAGAAGTGGTATAACCAAGTGATGTAATATTTTCAAGTGTTCAGCTCGTAATTATTTTCTTTTCTAAAATGAACGTTCACTTGAAGTGATAAAATGACACTCTAATAAGCTTCTAAAACTGCAATTTGAAGTGATTTGGTAACAACTAAGTTTGGTGTTTGACATATTTTCATTAGAATGGATGTATTGTTCAAACTGAATCTGCAACAATATGCTACAGCCATATTGACACACATTAGCAAAACGTTACTTACCCTTTGATAAGGCCGTTAAATATCCGCCACTTCAATGATGCCAAGTTATTTAAATGTTCAATCATTAATGTAGTTTTGAATACAACGTTGAGGACTAAAACATTCAACACTGTTAAAATAAGTTTGAAATCAACGTGGTCCTGCTACGGAACACGCTTCAAAGCAGGGAACTCGTGAGAGGCGATTCCTTACGGAGAATTTGTGAGAACGCTCATCCCAGTCTTACTGTGACATTTTGAGACAGTTAAGAGAGGATGTTCCTTGCAAAGCGTCTGGACTTCACTACAAGAACGCACACATCCACGCTGATTTAAACCAATAAAAGTGTTATCCTGAAATTCCCTGGTTCATCAGATGCAACCAGGTGTGACATTTTTGTTTTCTAAATTAAAAATATGCTCTAGTGGGTATCGTTGGATATGATTAAGGGGATAATGGTCGTAATTTGTGGGCTCCAACGAATATATACGCGGTAGCCCTTTGAAATACACCGGGTGCATGGTATCGCGGGGTCAACACACAACTGAACTATGTTTAGAGAGATGAATAATCAAGTTCGGTTAATTTTTTTACTCATTCTCGTATAATTTCAAGCTAATTTCCATCCTATCTCACCATTTTCCATAAAGTATATATTTTCGAAGAGTTCTTCTTTTCTTTTATTCATCTTTAATTTTCTTTATTTACTACTCACGTAAAATACTTTGTTCAACATTACTGACACTTTCATCATTAATACTCCCGGCTTTAACTCTTCCAACTCTTCATACTCTCAAAAATGAAATCTCCTTAATACCTTAAATAGCTTTTCTTGTATTTCTTACACTGCGTAACTTCAGTTATAATACTTTCTAAATAGTAGACACCAGTTCTTCCTTTTATCCGTTAATTTTGGCGCCATATCTACTCAGTTTCAATTCATTTAGACTATTCCTAATTTCCTAACAATCTACGTATCTATACTGCTTAGATGTTTTTAACTGCATATTTCTTTGAGTGATGTCATAGAGTAGTGACAATTAACTTATTGTTTATGCCTTGAGTAGAAACCATGTAAATGTCACTGATTGTTACGACATATAACACAATTGTCTTACCTGACTTCTTTCAGATTATATAATTTGTATTCTATAAAAACAAGGTTAAAAGTAACGTTCCACATTTAACAATTCACTTTCTGACGACAGATTCATATCATTTTGTTACAGCGATGAAACGATTGTACGTAGAAGTTGACAACCGGTATTTCAATGCTCAGAAGAACAAACTTTTCTTCGTCTGATCTCAAGAGAAGAGAAAGGAAAGATATGTATATAAAGTTGTTTAATAAAATGTTTCTAAACGGGTTAGATACGAATACAAATTGATTCAGACGTGTTAAATTTCATCGATATTCTTCTCAACTTGAAAGGTGCGCCATATTGTAACGACAGAAGTTCGTATCTTACGTTCTTATGTTCAAAGAGGAAGGAATATGTGGAAAGAAAAGGGAAGAGAGAGAAGGTCATATATAAGACAAAGCAAAGGAACAAATAAAACTAAAGGGGGAGAAAGGAAGAAGAAAGCGTGAAAAAACGAAAGTCAGATAACGACACGAAGGGGGAAAGTAGAAATTTGAAGATTTATAGTATCAGTAACGTGCAAGAAATGTCAAAAATCTTAATCAAACCTAGAAATGGATGTGAGCCAATCGTATACGACTTTCCCTTCTTTTCTGCAGGCGGAAGATTTCCTAGCACGATCCTGTTTCTGGGTGAAAAGACGGAGGTGACAGAAAAAGAAGTCTAAGAAAAAATATATATATATATATAGAAAAGAAAATTCGTATAGCTTATTGCATATAAGGGGGTTGGATTTTTCTTTTTTCGCGCAAAGGGGTAGAACGAACGTGAAGGGTTCGTGTTAAATGATGGAAGTAGAAGGCGGACGAATCTTTCTTTCTTCTGCGCATCTGTCAACACGACTTCAAGCTTTGATTCGAATTTAATTGTCTCTTTGGAAAAATAGGGAACCAATACAAAACCCCTTTCCTATTTATGAACAATGTTGCCGACTATGAAATGGTAAAAGTATTTAAATTGAACAGAAAAAAAAATGACAAACAAAATCTACAGTAATATATTGGTATAAAAACTAAATCCTTTTCCTAACAAAGTAAAAAAGTTCGATTTTGAATTGAGTTGAATTTTTAAGGTCTTAAGCAACTATGGCTCAGGCCGAACGGATGTTGATCAGTGAATTGGTGGAATGAAGAAAGTAGAAGGAAACAGGAAAACCCTGCGAAAAACTGCACACAGGGTCTTAGTCCAGTACAAACGCACATGACGTGAGCTGGGATCGAACCGACGACCCCAAGCACCAGAGGTAAAAGTTCAACCATTGAGCCACCGTGATCCTTAAAAACGTCGGTGTTTAATTTCGAGAATAATTTTTTTCGTTATTAATCAAAATAGTTTTAATAGTTTCAACACTGTAAAATGTTTTGATTATTTTTGCACACTTTAAATTGCAAAGCTGTGACGTCTCAACAATATACATTTTTTATTTTATCTGCAAGAGCAAAAGTTTTCTTGGTGGATAGTATACTGCCAGGGCCGTCTCGGTGATAGCCTCTTTCAATGCCTTAACGAACTAACCAATGAATCCATCGAACAACAGTAACTTTCGAATATTGAAGAATTTTTATAAAAAAAATAGTAAACCTAATTTTGTTGTTGGTACTTCAATTGAAAATTCTCTGTGTTATTTAATGAAGCTATTCTTTTATTATATAAAATCCATAGCTGTCAGCTCTCGGACTGTATCATACGTAGGATTGATGATATCGAAGAGCTGAGAAAATGTTAAACATAATTCAGACGTGTATGCGTATGCAAATACTCAAGCACAACATGCCGTACTTTAATTTTATGTTAATACTAGAAAATAAGAAAAATGTTTTTTTAAGTACTTTTCCCAGAAAATTCGTACTAAAAACTAAAAACAATGTTGTTTATGCATGACTAAGAAGAAAAGCATGGGACGTGCCGATTGAAGAATTTCTAAAGAGTCTGTATATAAGAGCGCGCGCGATGTAAACAAAATTATTTTCTTTAGTAAAGAATTGTCTAAGAAAAGTATGCTTTTAGAAGTTTTTCATTATTCTTCTCTCCGGTTATTTCGGCGTTCGGATGCTTTTTCTGAAGCTGATACTTTGTCGCCCATATCCTAAAGTGTTTCTGCAACCAGTCAAACGCAGCATTGTTGAGGGCTAGTATTTATTTTTGGATCAAGAATTTCTTATTTATATGCTTTTAAAATATACAATTGTGAAAGTAACAATGCAATATTGTATTGTTGCCCGACTTACGTTGCTGTGCAAAATTGAGTCATTGTATGACGTCGGGAAATGAGTTAAATTAACCTTCAAATGTATGTGGAAACGATAAACCATTGTGAATTAAAGAAAAGTATGTACAAAATAAAATTAAAAACTTATTAAGTACATACTTTTCTTGAACCATTCGTACTGAATGACTAGGATGAACTTCGTAGGATGGTTCTTGTTTTGGCCATTGTGTTAAAGTTCGTATATTGGAACACATTTGATAAGGTTGCATTTGATCATGTGGTTCAGAATCTCGCCTTTCTGGAAATCTATCATAGGTTCCTGTGTTGTCCACGGCGGTAAAGTTTGTGTTGTAGTAGTTTGGTAATTTGGTTTTTCTACGTATGAAATTTGATAGTGAGGCTGTTGAAGATTTTGAAAGATTAAATTTTGTCCCTCTTCTTGGCTTCTTGTTGGCTGTTGTGTTGTTGAGCTGCATACCGCCTGTATTTGTTGATTTTGATCTGTCAAAGCTAACATCGCCTGCGATTTTTCCATATTTTTTAAACAAATCCGAAGATGTTTTTAGAGCATGTAAACGTTTTTGCAGATCTTTCACTGTAGTATGGTTCTCTAATGCTATATCTTTCAGAAAAGTTTTGGTCAACCCTAACGATAAGAAATGTACTTTTTGTTCCTCAGTGGCCTCAGGAATATTATACCTAATTGCTCTCAATTTCCTTACAAAATATGAATCAATGGGTTCGTCTTGCTGCTGCTGGATTGAATTGATTTCCATTTCAGTTTTACACAAAGGGATTTTGGGTTTGCATAGGTTGATTAACTTATCTTTAATTTGCTTATATGTTGTTTCCTCCAATAAGTTCTGGGACTGGAGTTGGAAAACTAAGTCCAACGCTGTGTCTTGCAGATACATAGGTAATAATTAATTGCGTTTACAGTCGTCCCATTGCTGTAACATTGCTAAATGTTCAAAAAGCATGAAGAATCTATCTGTGACCTGAGAACTTCGTTAGATGAGGAAGGTTAAAACATGGTTTATTTGCCGTAACCAGTTTATGCTTATCTTTTTTCTAGTCAAAATTTAAATCAAAATTGCCTGTTCGACTACCTGACCTAGTGATAACTGACATTCACCATTAAGAATAAATTTAACCTAATTTCTTATTTGAGCCATTTGTCCCTACCAATGTGCTGCACTTGATAAATATTGTCCGATATCAAAACAGTTTATAATCGTCATTTTATCACTCGACACGTTCTTATTATTTGATCTTCTTTTTTTACTATTAGTTTTGGAATACACGTTTTCATATAGGAAATTAATAATATCAGAGATATACATGAAAGTGCCAAAAGTCATTATACACTTACCTAATGACGTGTGGGTCTCCCGCGAAGTGCAGCAACTCGACTTGGCCGGGACGTGAAAAGTCGCTGGTAGTTTGCAAAACCGATGTGCAGCCATGCAGTCCGGTTGTCGTTCGCAATTCGATGATTGTTGCAGGTAGAGGATCCTGGGCACGAACAGACCATTCCATGATATCCCACATGTTCTTCATAGAGTTATTGTACGGTGATCTATGATATCAAATCATGCATTGGAATTTGACAAAATGTTCCTAAAACCAGTTGCCTACCATTGCGGTCCGATGACATGGCGTATTGTCATCCTGGAAAATCCCATTGTTCGCAAGGTACACTAAGTCCGTAAGGGGATGGACATGTTCAACAAGCTTACCAGTCAATATCCGGTTCAAGCGGACCAAAGGACGCAAACCATGCCAGGTGAACACACTATACACCATGAGGAAGCCACAGCACCATCTTACACAGTTTCTTATTGACAACTTGGGTGCTTGGCCTCATGGGATCTGTACCACAGTTGGACCCTACCATCCGCGCATACCAATTGGAAAAGTGACTCATCTGACCACGTTACACGTTGCCAGTCCTCTAAGGCCCAATCCACGTGTTTTCGAGCCCATGTGAGTCTCCACCGCTGATCGGCAGATTTTAGCAGCGGCATGCGTGTCGGTCTTTGGCTGCGATACCCATACGCTCTGCGCTGACCTTTGTTACACGTTTGCAAGATGTCCTGTATTGATTTCTGCTGCTGTCAGATTGTGCACTGTTGTTTGTCTGTTTCCAGGGACGAGTTTGCCCAGACGTCACCGGTCGCTGTCATTCAGCACTCGTGGGCGGTTACTGCGTTGTCCCCCAGAGATCCTAATGTCTCCAATGGAGAACTGATTGTCCACCCTTCACACTGTGGAACAAATCAAATAGAATATCCGAACTACTTCCAAAATCACATGTTCCATTTGTCTAGCATCAATTATTAACCCATGCTCACCAATAATTCCCATCGGGTTACCATCATCACGTTTTATGACACTTTATTGCACTCACAAATGTCTAACTGACTACACTGCAACCTCGCGCCGTTCGGCATGTTTGCCGCGATGTTATCCTCCCTCCCTCAAACAGTTTCCTCCAGCTATCCCCTGTTTATTAGCACTTCACTGTATTATTACCTATTGTAAATTTTTTACCTACTGTATCTAAATATCTAGACCGAGGAAGAAATAAAAAAAAAAAAACATTGCCCTTGCAAAAGGGCTGTTGTAACAACTCGGTTGTATTTTCCGAAATTTCCAAAAGCATAAGAAGTAAATGTATGTTTTTGTTGAATATAAGGAAATCCAAATTTTCTAAATTGAAATGTGTAATATATCTCAAGAACCACCATAGATACTGAAGCAATAGACCTAGTAAGAGCTGGATTTCAACTATTGAAACTCGATGTTCGTTAACCACTTCTAAATGTAGGTCAGTGATTGTTCTTATGCACATTTTAGCCTAATTCCAATGGGCAACCATTTCACGAATCTATTTTGTTTAAATCATTATCGCGATAAAATCGAACTTTTCTATTCGAAAGGTAAATACTTTTAGAGGTTGGAAACACTGTAAATCAAAAGAGAAGTAAGGTCTCCTGTGAAAGGGATAAAGCCAGTGGGTGTCATTACGTAGTGACGAGCAGAAGCACAGCTGTGACCTTTACCCATAATTCACAGCTGGCTAAGAACTCGGGGGACAGGGAAAGAAGGGGAAACATAAGGAAAGAGAGAGAAACTTTTGGCAGTGATTACTGACAGCTTCCGTCATTACAAGTATTCCACCCCCTTTTACAAACGTCCTCTTCGTTTTCTGCTCCTTGCATGGATCATCTTCGTTTTTTAGTATTCACTGCTCATGTTCCGAGGAGTGCTTCTTCCCCTGCATGTCAAAAGTGTTAGGGGGTATTGATGTCGATACACCATGAGTGTGATAAGAGGCTATGCAGCTAATGTGGCTATATCAGCTGTCACTTGCGGATTCCAGAACACTGCTACAAGAGTATGAAAGGTACTCTCTATGAAGCCTCAAAGAGGAGGTTATATTTTTTATTCTTTTTTTCCTTCTTCTTACGCGTAACATTTCTTAGCAAGGTTACAGCTTTGGCAAGTGGATCAAAATTCACAACAGGATTCTTCCGAAAGGATCTTGCTTTGATAATTGGATAAAAATCCTGGACAGTTTCGTTTAGAATGAATTTCGAAATTTAGGACTAAATGGATTAAAATATAAAGTAGTTTCCTTTATAAAATTCGGAAGCATGCATACTTTTTTTTTTTTAATTTTATTTAAAGTTTCTTTCATAGGGACTTCCTTACGTCAACGCATGTTAAGGATAAACTTATAGGAAACATTAAATAATCACTTTCCTACCCCACAGGAAATCAGTGGGCACAACAAAATTTCAAATCAGATTTACCGATTTTGTTTCAGAAAATGAACTGATGTCTAGTACACGACACACTAACGCACATATTGTTATGATGGATGGATTCAAATTATTTTGGCTTTCTCATTTCCAAATTGCCACCAATCGATATCAGAAACATTCTCAGTAAAACTCGTCTTTGCCCGTTTTAGTTGTTCTTTTAGGGCGTCGTTTTATTATTTACTTTCTCAGTCTGTCTATAACAATAACTTCTTTCAGAATACCAGGAAGGTCCACACTCAGAAAAAAATTAAGGTTACCTTAGCCGAAAGACAGTTAAATTTAACCGAGCTGCACTATGTAGCACGCCGAGTAGACGGTTATTTTAGCCGAAAACAACTCGGTAGATTTTTATCTCTTCGTTTAACCCAATTTGACGGCAAATTGAACGAACTTTCTGTTTACTGAGATAAGTGATTAAATTATCCGAGTACGTACAGGTTAAAGTCAAGCCGATGTTGCTAGGCTACTATTGCCGAGTTCAGTGAGAAAAAATTACCCCTTTTCTCGGAAGATTGAACCGAGTTTCTCGGAAGATAGTGCGTAAAAATTACCTTTGTTTCTGGCTAAAGCTTGCCGAGTTTCTGGGCAAAAAATCCCAGAGTCCCTCGGTTAAAACGTCGTACTGCGTAAAATTACCCTTGTTTGTGAGTTAATTTTACCGATTTTCTGGACAAAAATAACCTAGCTTTTTCAGGTAAAAATGCGTAGAGCGTAAAAATACCCTTTTTTCCTTGGGTTAATGTTACCGAGTTGCTGGGCAAAAGTAACCGAGTATCTTGGTAAAAATTTCGTAGTGCTTCCAAATTAACCTGTTTCCTTGAGTTAATTTTACCGAGTTTCTGGTTACTTTTGCCAAGTTTGTGGGTAAACATTACTCTTTTACTCGGTAGTTTTTACCGAATGCCTGGGTAACTATTACCCAGTTAGTGGGTAAAAAATTAGCGTTTTCCTATG
>JAGDQP010056059.1:0-13013 GCA_022664845.1 Lepisma saccharinum
CTAGTGAACTGGCACATCTCAAGAAGACCTTACTGCAGAATGGATACAAGAAAGATGACATTCGTTTGGTCCTAAAAAGGACCTTTTCCAGCAAGAAGAAGACCACCCCAGAAACTGAAGATCCAGTCAATATTGCAGTACTGCCCTACACTGGTAAACTTTCTGGAAAGGTTGCAAGAATCCTGAGGAGACACAACATCAAAACCATTCATAGACCGCCGTCAAAAATCAGAAACCTACTTCGTCCAGATAAGGACGACTTGGGTCTTAAGACACCAGGAGTCTACTGCATTCCTTGTGAATGCGGAAAAACATACATAGGACAAACAGGACGGACAGTAGAACATCGATGCAAGGAGCATGAAAGATACATAAAGCTATTTTATCCGGAGAAATCAGGTCTGGCAGAACACAGCATAACAGAAAAACATAGATTTTTATTTTCTGACACTAAAATCATCTCAAAGAGCTCCAATTACTGGGATAGGATAATAAAAGAATCTCTTGCCATACTACAAGAACGTAATAATGTCAACAGAGATACAGGATTTCAACTTAGTCGGACTTGGACACCAGTCATAAAGAAAACATACATGAAAACGACCAATCAGCGTCAAGCTATAGGCCAACCAATCAGAGACACAGATTCTTAAGCTCCGCCCCCTACCGTTACTATATATAGTACACATGAACTGGTCTCAGTATACTTGCCCTGAAGATGAGAACAATGTCTGTTCTTGAAACGTCGGCTCTATCGTCGGACTTCACCTGGCTGATATCCCGAGAACATCTGTATAAGATGCCTACAAATTCACAATAAGATAACAAAACGGTTTATTTTACAAGCGACAAAAAATCATTGAATTGATAGCAATTACAACACAACAATGCATATTTCAAATTCGTAAAATTAATTGAACTACCTTACCTATATATGATACAAATGTTATTTAGAAAGTGGCGAAAAATTACATTTTTAATTTCTCGAAATTGATAGTGAAAAACGGAGTTAAATATAACTGAAATTTGAGCATACTAAAATGCGAATATAATGTGCGTTTAATGTGCACTGCGTATTGTATAAAGTCGTTATAATGTTGATAGATGGCAGAATATCTCCAATATTTTCATTCGAATACCACTACCAAGTAACGAACAAAGTAAATAATTTTAAAGCTGAAAATGGAGCAAAGATTTAAAAGAGTTGGGAGTTTTGTGAAATATGTACTGCGCGCAAAAGTCTTTATAAAATTTTTAGCTATAATTTAAAATAGTTGAAATCGTTTAACTGACAAGTAGAAATAAGAAATGGTACTGTGTTCTTAACAGCGGTTTTACATGGTGTTATTTTGTCTTGAAAAGGTGAAGTTTACCTTCTGCCTAAAATCTTAATTAAACCGATATACCAATATGCATTACTTGCAATCTTCAGTAAATAGAACATTTGAAAACGTCTAATAACCTGAAGAAATTCTTTGTGGAGTAAAAATATATTCTAAAAATGATATTCAATTTAGATTGCCCTCCGACATTATCCCTTATAATAGGTCAATTTGCATGCTGAATTTGGAATTCCGATACCGACGAGACAAGTTTACCACATACTACAGCATGTATGTTGAAGAAAGAAGAAGGGAGATTTTTGGTTAATAATTTATTAAACAAAACAAAGCAGAAGATTTCCAAGAAAATTGAGAAGTTCTAGGGATGGATGGTTTCCAGTGTTGTAGCGAGTTATTTCGCCAACTGATTAATGTTGATCGAAACCCATACAAGTTTATCAATGTTAACGAAAATAGTTGGAGCAAAACATAATGTTTAAATTTATTATAGATTCTCCATCTTATTGGAAGCAGACAACCGCAGATGGGCTTTGAAGGGAGCAGTATCAGATGAAAGAAAGGAAACCAATGCACATCAAGGCACGACAAATGCACGACAAACAATATGATTTATGTAAAATTACATCAGTGAATAGATCGTGATGTGATCCACAGATCCAAGATGATTTGAAAAACAGTTTGTAACGGATGTTTCATCTACATTAAACTCTTGAAAAATACACGAAGGAAACTGACAATCACTTAGTTTGTCGATATATCCGGTATTACATATATGCCTGTATACACACAGATCACTTACTTCGTGGTGCTGTACTATATATTTTATATACTAGCACAATGTGGAAGCGATGTAGGCACTTTCGACGTGATGCATGCACACCACCCCCAATTATCTTGCTACCAATAATCCAGGTCCCAACTATCTTGTTAATACTAGCAATCAGTACTGGAATAAAGCCAACAAGAAATTTAAATAAAGGGGTACGTAGTCTACTCTGTCCCCCGAGAAAATATAGTAGCTTGTACTTAAATGATCTTTACTTAATACAGGGAAACTAGTGAGCAGTAAAATAATAGCATTGAAGAATATCGAAGCAGCATTTCATTTGCAATATTTTATTGGGCTAGGTTCACGCATATGCTGGTGCCCCAAATCTGCTACATTTACACTCATGACCACACATTACACTAATACTATACTACACGTGCAATAACAACTTAAATAACACTCTACGTTCGTTACATTGTCACTTGTCATGAGTAGCATCAATCTCCTACGTAATTTAACATTTATTTCGTTCATGAGTAGTCTGGTTTGTTTACCCTTTTGGAAACACAGGCTATTGCCCACTGCCTTTCTATTCCTCTTTACGCGACTGTCCCAATGTACAACCTTGATTAGCATTGAGCAAAATGTTAAACTTTGAAGTGTTTAAAATTCTCGTGAACTGAATTGATTCAATGAGACGTAACCAGTACTTCATTACACAATGCGTCCTAGGGGAAAATTTACTGTGAAAAGAATCTTTCCTAAATCGCTAAACACCTTTGTAGGTATGTCTCGCTTAATGTCTCCTGTAATTATTATTTTCTGAATATAAATATTCAACTTTCTTTGATTACTCATTATTATGGCAGTAATTTCTAATAACAATTGGAATTTGCCATTTAACAAAATTGATGTAATAGTAATCCATTGATTATATTGAATCACGTGTACAAGAAATAATTTCAAACAGACACAACTAGTTATCGAAAAAATCGATCAATCCTGAATAGGAAAATGTTTGAAAGACTGAATATATAGTAACAAAATGTCTTGCGATACAATTCATAAATAATTAAATTCTGCACTTTCAACATTTACACACACACACTACGGAATTGAACTTACGCATACCGGAACATGAAATGGCGGATAAATAGAAGTTGAATCGGCTCGAATCCAGTGCGTGGAATATCGGTACGATCTCCAATCTTACTCCTAGTTAATATCCTTTCACTTCCGTATGATTACCAATTAATATTGATTATCACCTTTCTCATGTTGAGGATGTGTAGAGTTAAACAAATCTTTACAACACAAAACCATTGCGTACAAGCAATTTTCTAGAGAATAATATTGTAGGTGTACCACCTAACTCACCAATTTTTGATCTAAAGCCATGTGGCTTGCAGATCACCAAAGAGAACGCCTAGGCGGCAGCACCAGCTCCGTTTGGCGCGAAAACAAAACAAATCTATCGCCGCATGAAGAGCGCTCGCATTAATTAAACTGGGAAATTCGTTACAGTGCTGTAATAGTTTCTCCGCAATTCTCTCCGTCGGACAGATGTCAAAAGAGGAGCAAGAAGCTGCAGGCAAACATTCCATAGATTGCAGAGAGGTTATCTCTCCAGAAAATTTGAGATATGCAACACGCATGGACATTATGCAGCGTCTACTAAAAAATTCCGCCTCTTTAACTTCATGTGTTCTGTATCAATTTCGAATGAACTGAAAAAGACAAAGTTCTTTTCTGGAGCTTATTGAACATATTTACCCTGAAATCCGCCTCTGAACCCTTTAACCTTGTGCAATCGCATACACGTAGTTTTGATCCCCGAAGAATATTCATTTTAGCTATTTGAGTTCTGGTACTGTTCACCTTTTGAATATGCAACAAAACTTGATTAGTGGAATATCTTCAATGCATATCATTCCAGGATGTGCAATTCTTTCTCCAAAGTCATTTTGCAGCAAAATTAGTGGCAGGTGTGTTTTGGATCAAATAATTCACAGGCGTTACCTTTGCTTAGAGACATTGGAAATAAAAAAAAAATATTAAAATAGCAAACAATCTTCTTGTAGCGTAGAGAAACGCATACAAATACTTTATTTAAGAACTTTTCCCAATCTAATAGGCTAAATGCCACATTGTCATCACATCTTTTGTTTCATATTTATTAATTTCTTTTACAACCTGTTTCAATTTATTTGAATTTAATTTTTAAGGTCTCTAGGAAACTTTGACTAGTGTCCGAATCAGTAATGATGGGTGGAATGAAGAAAGTGGGAGAAAAAGAGAAAACACACGCACAAGGTGTTCGTTTACCACACAGCCATGGCACGAGAAAGGATTGAACTGATGACTCCAAGTTCCAGAGGTAAGGGTTCTAACCGTTGAGCAACCGCAGCTTTTACTAACACTATGGCGATAATAAACAATTTATAGCTTAAACTTATATCTGGTCTCACTTTACCACCAGATATATGAGGCATCCACACAAGCATTATTCATCTCTAATTTGCAAATATGTAATTCCGTCCAACATCAAATAAGATAAGATAAAGTTAATTGTATGGGCGGTAACAGCACTATGACTTGTGCCAATCTCGATACCTCAAATAAATATCCAAATTGAAGTTTCTACAATATGTTCTCCTTATAAATACACATAACGTGGGAAAAAATATTTTTTGTATTTTGTCCCAGCAGAGATATTGACGTTCTAATATTCATAACACCCCCATTAGTAACATGTATCAGCATTTATAACCAATTGGTGGAGATACAAGTAAAAGAATACCCGTTTTGAACTAATTTTATATAATGAATATAAATACTAGGGAAAATGCGAAAGCTTCGGATAATCATGATGGCCCTTAGTGGATTTCGAACGGCCTGCGTGTTATTGAAACCCATGGCTGGTTGCGGACTGCAGGCCAGATCATAGGCACGCTAGGTCAGGCCGGACAGGTCATAGAAAATCTTTGGGACCCGCAGGCGGTTGTTAGTGTTTTTTGCCAATTTCTAAATTTTAATATTTCAAATTACTTTCACATTTTAACTCTTATCCACATCTTGGACAGATCTTGACATTTTTCAGGCGCTGGACGCACTGCAATAGTCAGTGCTGCCAACCAATTTTAGAAATTTAATATGCCAAATTGTTTCCATTACATTGGACATACGCACAACAAATTTGACATGTACATACTAGACAAATTATGACATACTTTTACATGTACTTAGAGATATTCCAGGCGCCGAAGTTGACAATGCCTATAACCCATTTCTAAAATTTAATATTTTATATTGCTCACTCATTGTTTGCCTTATCCACACTAAGCTTGCCATTTACGTACTTGAATAGGTCATAGATATACTACGTGCACTGCAGTTCTATTTTGTCAATTAATTTTAAGAATGGTCTCAGCTGCCAATGATGCCTATGTCATTTCATTCACCCCGCATTAACGGGCTTATATAAACTACCATTGAGAATGCAGTACAGTAGTCCCAGCATTTTCACAGGATATATGCTAAGTTTATGATTCTTTAAGTGGGAACCGTGTTGCAATTAACTTTTGATTCATGTTTCCACTAGCAGAACGGCCATCCTGAATGAGGTTTGTCCAGGCTTTCTCCTCAGTCACACCATGCAAATGCCGTGATTGCACATTCAAGATATGCCCTGCCTACACCTTCCTGCATCCTTCCCCCTCTCCTATCCCGGCCTGAGCCTTAGATGACTAAAGGTCGTAAATAAATAATCGAATTATATTAGCAGAAGGTATCCGCTAATGTATAAGACTAATCCGAGAGTATAAGGCGTATACATCCGTGTATCCTCGATCATAGACCTGATTGTGTAAGAATATGGTCTTATTTTGAACGTACTCTGCATCCTGTCCTTAAACGAAAAGTTGGTAGGTCTACAATACCTTCCACTAAAAGGTATATAAGAGTTACTGTAAGAATTATGGATCAGCATATTGAGCCCAATCTGAGTTTTTCGGATACGTTATAATGCGTTTCCGAGTAATGCTGACACGAGCTTCCCAGTACAAACCTCGAAACCTAAGTACCCGGTTCCAAGCTATGGTTCCGGGTGTCTGATATCAATCAATATCCGAGTGTCAGGGAAAGGGATTTTTAACACAGCGTTTTGAATGGGACACCTGAACCTGCTTATTGGATTCAAAGACTGGGAACCATAGCTTGGCAGCGGATATCCAGATATGCGGGTGGAACTGGATAACTTTTCTCGGAACCGCATCATTTAGAATCAGTTTTTCCGTTCGACAATGTCTAATTCCGCCTACTCATAATAAAAAAAATAGGCTATCCCGCCAGTTGGATTAGAGATCCCATTTTTGCATGATGTTGTACCACGAATTTTGTTCTTGAAAACATTATTTAATTCCATGCTCACTGCAGAAAGTTAAACAACTGTAAGTTTTAGACTCTAGAATCAGTTGAAAATACTTTTCACTTAAAGTGACGATCGGGTACTACGAGTTTCGAGGGTTTGAAATTCCCTGCCAGCAACCATGACCGGGGTTTTCTGGTCCTAAGTTTCTGGAGCAAATGTCGTGATGGTACCTACAACTATTTCTTTTATCGCTATCTGCTCAAACATTACCCGAAATAGTGCAAACCGATGGATGACTAACACACATAAAAAGGTGATGAGCTTAGGACTTAGCTGCCTAAATTGTCAATACAATGGAAAATACACAAAGAAGTTAATTGGCGCGTCAGAAAATATAACAAAATAACACCATTTTTATGAGTTAATTGCACCTGCTTGAGTGAATGAAAGCACAATTTGCTCAAAACTGATTTATTGTATATTATCATTGTCAGTAAATATCAAATATCGGTACCATTACCGAGGAAATTTTTCTGTTGGAAACTTGTGGGTTGATACAAGTGAAAGTGTTATAAGAAAAAAAAAGACGTGGCCGTAGCTCAGTTAGCAGTGCTCTGGCTTCGCAGTTAGAAGGTCCGGGAAACGATCCCAGTAGTCGCCCATCCCCACTGGGATTTTACCTTGGCCACAGACAAATACCGGTATGGTATCTACAAAACTAGACCCTTCCCGACTACCTTCCAGCATCCTCTCTCACATCATATCCTGACCCGAGCCTAACGTACGCAAAGGCCATAAATAAATAAAAGAAGTGAGGCGTTGCTCAGTCTGTGGACTGTGCATATAAACTACTACCACGTCTCAACAGCTAGCATTCTACTTAAATGATCAATGTTCCGATGCGCCGACACATTTCCAACGACACCTCAACCATATTCATAGCCCTAGTAATTCCAAATTTGAAATCTCCTGAATCTCAAGAACTGTCCCTGAGATTTAGATAAATGATACGTGTTAGAACTAGTCTTTCACAGACTGTTCAGCCACACGTCAATCACACACCTAGGGCTAGTATTTAGATAGTTGAAAGTTGCCGACAGACGAAGAGAGCGGGCGCATAAGATTTCACAGCACTTGCTTCTGAAGCAGTGGCAGCTCGTGCCTCCAAAAACTGGCGGTTCACTAATTTTAAACGTACATACAGTACTTCTAAAGGAAAAAATCATTAGAATGCTTTGACAATTTTAACAGAACTAACTAAAAACAGTTGCAATTGAAGATCTAAACTGCAAAACATCCCAAGTACATCCAAGCTCCCGTGTATCTTTGAATGGAATGTTTGCTGGCCTGACGAATTACTAAGTTCTTTATTAATCACGTGAGTATGCATTTTTTTTAGTTTCACCTAAAAGCTGCTTAGATCCACTTGGCATAATATACGATTCAGGTCTTTAATTGTGTTAGAGAATCTTTATGCATTATCTAAGATATTAGTTTGTACCAGTCTTCTAACAGAAAGCGTTTCTTTGAACAGGAAGTCAGCCGTCTTTCCTTCATGGTAGAAAATTGGTAAATCTATTTATGTTGTAAATTTGAACCTTAAAAATTCTAAATCTTTACCTCAACTCGTTTGCTTTTGTTTTATCTCGAGAACAGGAAGAGAACTTCCCAACTCTTTGATGTTAAATTTTTCTTCTGATGTTATTAATGAAAAATTGTTTTGTTTATGAAATTGCGCGTAGCGATTACCTGGTACTGCCACGATTTCCTACAAAACATGCATACCTTTTCTATATGCCCGGCATATTATATTGCGGTTCTTCACTCTACTTCACTCAACAACACGCAACAGCTATCCTGACTAGGAGGTTTTTCCTCAGCCACACCAGACAACTACCGTGATGGTACCTTCAACTCTGGCCATGGTCGACACTTCTTGCACCCTTTCCTTTCCTCTATCCCGGCCTGAGCCTTGCATGCAAGAAACCCACACATAAAATTCAAATTCAAATTCCTTACCAAGATCAACACCGTTTGTTGAGTCGATTTAACACAAGAGAAAAGCGATGTCGCCCTGGGACATCGAAAATATTGAATTAACACAGTCATTATTTGCAGTGTGGTCTCCTCTTATAAAGGATTCATAAACTAAAAGAGTCGCTGGTGTACATTGGGAAAATTCTTGTATTACATGACTGGATGTAAGTAACCGGGTACTTCACGTTAACATATTTACACAGTAATTCTGCCAGACCCCAGTGTGGAAGATGTTTACTCCCAAAGTCTTGACAACATCCCCAACTAAAATTTTTTGCTGTGAAAAATCGATTGAAACCGGACAAAATTTCACTTACAAAGTTACACCCTACCAAATTGACTTTATACACCGCAAACTGAAAATCCTGGCGAAATCCCTGTTTATGGAATTCTAGAAGAGCGTTTACAGATTAGCTAAATAACGCCTTTTTTAAAAGGCTGATTTTCTCGTCAAGATACCCTCATTCTAAACAAAAAGCAAAAAATGATTTCTGAAACTGCTTCTATTTATATTTCCAGCACAGTTCCGAATCCTGTCTTTATGACTATTTCTACAGGATGCAAATGCACAATACATACACGCATATCATTTTGCACTGTCTCTTCAAAATGATAATTTCAGTTTACTTTACCACGGCGAGACTACACTAGAGTGTGTCGTGACTTTACTCAACAACACACAAGATGCATGCCTATTCTATATAGTAAAGAAAAACATTTTTTTAAAAATATATTTGTTAATTTAAAAAATGATGTATTTGTCTCTTTAGCTGCGTCCATTTGATTTCCATTGTGCTTCGCGTCAGCAAACTAACTCTGCTGTATGACTGAGTGAACTATTTCCGAAGATATCCGAACTGAAAACCGAAGTAGTTGTGCTCGCCTGAGCTGGCAAGCTATGCAGCGAGATCTTACTTCCCCGTTGCTCCCCCCCAGCACCGAACAGACATGCCGCCTCTCTTCACCTCCCCGAAGAAGTCTGTTCAACTGCATGCATCAGATTAATTTTTGAGTACAGCGAAAAGCCAGAGCGGAAATGAAAAACAACCATAGACTTATACAATGTTGAAAATTTTACATAGACTAAAAAGAAAGTGACCATTTTTCACGTTATACCGGGCAGCACTTCTATAATAGGAACAATCTTTACATTAACAAATTACATTTTTAATGAATTAATTTTATTATTACTGCTCTCAAATACATAAGGGTTCAGTGAACCATTGAACCCAAGGCAGGAACAGCCGCTGATCTGAAGCCTAAAAGCAAAGCCGTGTACTAGATTAACTAAAACAGGAACAGCATGGACGAAACAGAGATAAAGCTTCCTTTCATCAGATTAGTGAATATTGATGGAAGAAATGGGGCGAAAAATTATTATGAGTATAATCAATTATAGTAGATAAGACAAGTTTAAAAGAAAAAAAGGTTTGTTCCCTGCGTCGCTTGCAAAAGAATATGTATATGCATTGAAAGTAAATTTGACTCCGATCGGCTTCTTTGACAAATTAGAGAATACTGTAGCAAGGGTTTGAAGAGGCAAATGTAGCACCAACACAGGTACTACTTTTGTTTCTTTCGTCTGTGTTTTTGAGTTTTTCTGCTTGTTCGACTACACTAACAAGAGTGACGGATATCTTCCGTTCAGAGACAGCTGTACGAAAAAGCGAGTCGAAAACAAGTGCTCAGAGTCCTAATGAATATGAAATCTAAATATTGGACTGGTGGCGTGGGATAGACAATTTTTGAAAGAGTGATTGGCATGAGTAGGGTTGAATATCAGGAGTAAATCATAGCTTTTATGAAGTGTATGAAAATAAATTATACAAAACATCACGCTATGCTTCACCGCGGCTTCATTATTTGTTTCATATTTGCCTCCTAATAAGCGACCTGGTAAGTTCCTTACGGCGGGTTATACCGTTTCTGGTAAAGTGATCTTAAAACTGGTGTTCCGAATATTCGAAATATTGAAACAATGAATAATATTCTACTTATAATATCCCAATTTTGACTTTATTTATGACCTTTTAGTATATGTGGTTCAGATCATAATAATGGACATTCCCGTTTTCCCCGTCCTTATATATTTTACAGTTTGTTTGTGTACATCGGATTAAATAACATATAACGCTTTTTTTTTAAAAAATTTCAGCGCTACGGTTTTCCGGTACTTAGAAATGTAGCATGAAATACTGGGAATTCAATCTCCTACGTCATACAACGAAAATCATCCTCTGATTGGTTTGACGTTATAAATCAGCACTATTTCCGTAGCTATATGCTTCTCCCTATGTTACGTTCCTTATTCAGAAGTTTGAAGACAAAAAAACATAAAAGAGAAAGAACATTTACTTCATCACTTAATGAAATAATTAATGTACAAATCTGCAGAACACACTTCAATAAGTTTAAACACCAAAACATGTTTTTAATAACATAAATTGCTCGAAACAATAGACAGGGGCAGTCTTAACTTGCAAAGTTATTCTTATCGCTAGTTCGTGCAACTGTTGATATCTTGTAAATTTAGCTCAGTTGGTTAGAGAATGCAACTTTTAATCAACATGCACGGCAGTGCATGAGCCAAGTTCTTCAAGTCAGAAAACGTCAGCACTGCCAGAAGCATGTTATACAGTAACAAGAGTTTATGGCAAAATCGACGATTTGGGGGCCCCGTAAGAAAAAAGATGTTAAAGATAGGAATTTGAACTTTTGCCGTTGAGGAGATATGGTAAATATGTGCAGATGTACAAAATTTCATGTTCATATCTCAAACTATGTTCTAGTTGTGGACCCCTGAAATTGCACATTTTAGGCTAACTGACTCACTCATCATATTGTTTAGGGTGTTTCGAGTAAGTTAGAAACATGAAATTTGGTATGAAGGTAAAGGATGATAAGTAGATAAAGGAAATAGTCTGACATTTTGAAAATGTCACCATCTTGGATTCAAAATGGCCACCAAACCTAAAATTTCAAAGAATACACAGTCTAAACGACTAAAGCTAAAACAGTAAAATTTGGCATGAAACTACACCATTATTAGCAAATTAAAAAAGTTTTTAAAATTTTGAAAAAGTCACCATCTTGGATTCAAAATAGCCAACAACCCTAAAATTTTAAAGAAGACACAGCCTAAACGGCTGGCACTGGAATAACGAAATTTAGTTTGACAGTACAACATTATTAGTAGATTATGAAAATATTACAAAATATTTCTAAAGACGCCATCTTGGATCCAAAATGGCGGACGTCATAAATCCTTTTTCCACACTGCTTGAGCCAGAGATACGAAATTTACCATAATGATGTATTATCAAAAGTAGTTTAGGAAAACATAACAACGTTTTAAAAAAGTCACCATCTTTGATTCAAAATGGGAGCTGAGATACCATTTTTCACTACGTTCGAGATAGAGAAATGCAATTTGGTATGACAGTGTATCATCACGAGTTTGTCACGAAAATATAAGAGAACGTTAAAAATGTGTCCATCTTTTATCCAAAATGCCCGCCTAAGCCCCACTTTATAACGACTGAAGCTAGAGAAACGAAATTTGGTATGAAGATGTACCATTATGAGTAGGTTAGAATAAATTCGTCTCGTCTCCCGTACTAGGGTGCAGTTCCCAGCGGGAGCCTGATTGCGATAAAGGGGTGCGCCCCAGCGAGGCCATCTTGAAACTCTGGGGGCGGCGCCCCAATGAGGCGAAGCGAGCATATACATTACACAAGTGTAGAAAGCTGCGAAATACGAGCATAAGCACCATGGGTGCAAAATGTCCAATCAATTCCTTCAATCTTAAAAAGTGGTGAAATGGAATATGGATGAGCCTAGTTCCTCGCGCCAACTTCCAATACTCCTGCGTGTCCCACCAAGTTTTACTCGTCACAAACGTTAGCACTGCCAGGAGCATGTTATACAGGCAGAATGTGGAAGTTTTTCCATTCGGACGCAGCGCTCTGGAGTATGAGGGAATATCTGCATCATGTGGCGCAGTGCACTGCAGATTTTGGTTGTGATAAAAGGACACAGTTCCTCCAAACTCCTCAAGTTCGATGCACGGCCTGCCATGGGATTCTTGACGAAGCGAATCGAGGGGAGTAACAACACGCACGGCAGTGTATGCAGCCGAGTTCCGCGTGTCACAAAACGTCAGCATGCTATACAGGAACAATAGTTTATTGCGAAATCAGTGATTTTGAGGTTCTGTAAGAAAAAAGATGTTAAAAATTGAAATATGAAATTTCGAAGTATGACGGTATATCATCACTAGTAGATTACAAAATATCTGCAAATACATCATTTTGAATCCAAAATGGCTGACTTCATAATCCATTTTCCAGACCGTTTGAACTAGAGATACGAAATTTGGCATAAAGGTGTATTAACAAGAGTAGTTTAGGAATAATTTACATTTTTGAAAAAGTTGTTAACTTGGATCAAAATGGCCGCACAAAAACTTTTTCCACACCATTCGAGCTATAGAAAC
>JAGDQP010056060.1:0-13012 GCA_022664845.1 Lepisma saccharinum
TTTTTTATTAAAGAAAGAAAGCAAGCTATACAAAATTACGAATGTACAATCGGGAACAAGCGGAAAGAATTTCTTTATATATCTCTACGCCAGTCATCCAGTATTTGAAAACAAATAACAGCTGTATGTGACCCTCTGGCGTAGTGTTGCTCGAAATGCAAGACAATGTAAGAATTTTATTTATGGTCTGTGGGCATCTGTGCCTCAGGTAGAGCAGGGGTCTCCAAGCTACTGTCCGCGGGCCGGATGCGGCCCGCGTAGTGATTTTGACTGTTCCGAAACAAATCCAAAATTAGTTACTATATTGACTCTAAAAGAAAATAATTTAAAACGCAAAAAAGTAATTTGGTCCTTGTATTGACATATCCCAAGTATCGTGCTTCGTTGACCCAATGTACATTATTACGTCAACAATGTTGTTTTGTGGTGGGTTGGATTTCCAACGAAGGCCCAATCACAAAAGCACCAGATAAGCCAAATAATTGGCCCAATGTGGAAAAACTAACGATGGGCCAACGGGAAGGAAAATATAAAATGGCATTTGAACACTGATTATCTGATTTCGGTTCGAAATTTGGCTGTCATTACAACATTCGCGCAGGCACCAGTACTGACAGATGCACATACAGAAAGCTTTTTTGTATATTTGCTGTTTTTAAAATGAAATTACTACACGTGCAGTGAATATTTATTTAAATCCTTGTAATTATATATTTTCAAGTAGCAGGCTTTTGTGCATTTGTAGTGCAACGGACATAGAAACAATTTGACATCTAGAAGTGCCTCTTCTCGTAACACTGTTCATTCAACGTGCAACTTGGAATATCATCCAGCCCGTTGGGTGGTTCACCTTTCATTTCCAAACAAACTGTAAAGTACATAAAGAGCCTCCCTAACACCACAAGGATCGATCATAATTGGCCATTCTGAGTAAACATTGATTGACATTGGTACGATATTTTGACATTAAATGCCATCGTTTAAACTTAGTGTTGTACTTCAACCAGAAAATGTGCAAAAAAAAAAAAAACTTGGCAGGTTAAAATATCAAGTTTAGAAAAATTTAGAGACCAATGATCCAGGAGTGTATCCTATGGCCTATCTAGCCTACCACCGCAGACTAAGTTTGAGAATAAATATTTTGATCTGCACGAGTAATATTAATTTACATGACAGGGTGGCCAGAACATCATCATCATTAATACTATATGTGATCTCCGTACCCTCTTTCTGCTTATTACTTTTGGCTAGTGGTAGTCCACGCTGTGAACCCTGAATATGCCACTGCAATGCACAAATGCATATATGGGTGTGGGGGGAGTATGTTTATGTAATTTCCGATATCAATTATACAGTGCACAGAAGTCAGTGCGAGAAGTGAAGTACATGCAAAATGCATATGCTATGACGTGGCAACCACAAATGTAATAGGATATGACATCATATATATTTATTGAAATCCATTGAAATATCTGACATTATAATTGAGCTATCGGAATAAAGTAAATGATGATTGGCTAAGTATGGTAGGCGAAGTCTGCAAGTCCAATCAAACTATCAACAACGTATCACGTGATACAGCCTACCCTTTATCCTCCATCGCTCTTTTACCTTTATTGGGCCATCTCTAGCGAGTTTCAAGAAATTATTCCAACATGCTAGTTGGGAGCAAATACAGATTAGCTCAACCGACTAAGTCACATTACACAAAAGGTCTCTGCTGGCTGCAGGTCCTTTAGGAAAATTGAACTAAATATACAAGTGCAAAGATAGTAATTACTACGATGCATTCAAATATCTACAAAATTGAGAGTTGATGTTTATAGTGGGAAACGGATTATTTTGTCGGAAATCAGCATGTTATCTCAGACACAAATAAATTTTAATGAGAATAGTTTACATATAGGCATAGGCCTACACCTCAAGAGTGGGGAAATCTTATTCAAAATGCAAGGGAAAAGGGCCCATTAACTGTATTGTAATTGTGAACAGGATATTTTATTAGTTTGACTGCATTAATATAAATGTACAAAAAACGAACAAGACCCGTTCTGGTATTCACCTAGAGTTCTTGAAAGTATCTATTCTCAGATTCCAGGGTAGACATAAAATAGATGCACGTTTCACATACGGTGATAAATGCTCGTTCTTATAAGACTATTAGTTTTCAGAGAGGCGAAGGAAAACCACTGACAATAGTAGGTACAGTTTTGGAACCAAAGTACCCCAATGGGAGATCAATCAAAACTGTTACTCCATCTCATCATAATTTATATTTAACTTTGAAGTCAGACAATGTGTGTGAAGAAGCCGATAACAATAGACATGATCCTGTTTAAGTGTCACTCAGTACATGTGTTTGAAAGTTCACTTGTTTATTGCAAAATGTTGTCTAATTTCTTTCAATAGAACTCATCGTATTGTACCTAACATAATACCTACTTAATACAATGCTTTAAATTCTGTCTGACTGGTATTTTTGTGCATAAATTACAGAGAATCTAATAAAATACTTATTATCTCGAAAACATACTTTTTGCGGGATAATTATTTTACACGAGTCAAGTAAATAAATAATAATGTCAGGTGCTGCCATCTTTACTACTTACACATAACTATATCAATAACATTGTTCTGATAGAAGAACACTATAAAACGGAAAATAAAACTATATAACTTTCACATTTTATTATTAAGCATGGATATTCAAAGTGCAAGTACATCCTAAATTACACTTTAACAGTCAGGGCTGGACTTATTGGTCTAGGCGTCCTACGCCTATGATTTCCAGCACCTCCACCCCCTCCCTTTTCTCTTCCCCTCCGCCCCTTCCACATACACATTACAATAAATTACTGTCCTCCGCCCTTTCCTCATTTAATAATAATAATATCGAGATAATTAATTCTGCTAATGTGGTTATTTACAAAATACGGTTCAATACAGTAATGGCATTAAATGCATAATCCTACAATGGACAATTTTAATTAAGTTATTTTAAGCTACCTGTGGAAGGCGTGTTAATTACACTAAACAAGTAGGTAATACAAACTGCTTTTATTTACACATTTTTTAAGTAAACTAAACAAAAACATGGGTATTAATGATACGTAAATACAATTAGGAATTATTGCCCTAAAACAGAATTTTATTTACCTTCAAGATAATTTCCACTACCTTGAATCAGTGGGCAGCTCTTTGAATGTTAAACATCCTCTCCGGGAATATTTATCTCCAGAAGATTTACGAAGTGTAAGGTTAAGTTAGGGAGAAAAATAAGGCTTGTTTTTACTGTCACAAAAGATACGTAAGGATATTTTTGAAATGAAGGGTGTGAGGCAACAACATGGTAACCCACAATGTTAAACTTGTAAGAAATTCGATTTTTACTGCTGCACAAGTCATTTTCATTGGCTGAAAGCTGATTTTTCACGTAAAGCTATACATAAAGGCTTAAAATAATTGTACCAAATCAAAATAACGAATTTCTATTTTTCATGCTGCTGTGTGGGTTACCATGTTTTATTATTTATACCATAATATTCGCTACCTAAGTCACTCAAGAATAAATCTTTTCACTGAACTCGGTGTAAGAAATGTTTAATTTACAAATTCTTTTCCTTTTTAGTGGCAAGCTGGTATACTGCTCCTCGTTTCCCGCCATCTTAATTGTTGGTTACTATCTTATGAATCTCAAAATGTTACAATAGGCTTACCATAAGTAAATATTGCTGCCATCTCTGGAGCACAATTTGAAGTCGGACAACATTAAACGATGCGGTATGATTCCTTTCCATCAGGTGCTGAATAACTCAAAAAATAAACATTTGTGGGTTACCATGTTTTTGCCTCACACCCTTCAAATTATAAAGCTCTTTAGCCACCTTTGGATCAGAACGGGATAGTGTATGGGAGGGTAGCGGTTATTTAAGGTACCGTCCTGACGTTCGTGAGGTGAAGCTGAAGGAAATTCTACAAAACCTCAATCAGGGTGGTCAGCAGCAGGATTCGAACGCACGGTACCTACTCATTGCGGGCCCGAGAAGATAGCTTAAGAAAATACACTTTGGTTTTCCTCACGTAATATTCCTAGCTTAAATTACGCCTTCATGCATATGGAGTGCTTCAACATATAGTACCTGTTGCACATTGGCAGGGGCGTAGATAACCGCCACGCCCTATATAATTTTAAGGTCTTTAGGCAACTTTGGCTTAGGTGAGGTGAACTGGATAATGAGGTGAATTGGTGGACTGAAGAAAATGGGAGGAAACGGGAATACCCTGAGAACCCCCCCCCCACACACACACACACGGTGTTTGTCCACCACAAAGCCAGAAAAGCATGAGCAGGGATCGCACCGACGACCCCTAGACATGACTTGACCATTTAGCCACTGCGGACCGCAAATGTGATGGTGTTTGGCGTTTCCACAAATTTTTATTTTGTTTCGCATTTTAAATAGCGATTTCTAATTTTCCCCTCTAAAGTGTGCCCCTATGCCCGTATCTAATGAACCCATTGGTAAGTCCAGTGCTGTTAGTAGTTGAGTTAAGAAAGCACAGCAGATAAAAATCGAACTTAATCAATATTTAACCTAATCTTTCGCGATATTTTATCTTCGTAATTCATAACTGCAAAAGTGTATTCCTTATAATGCGCTCTGGTATCCTTAAAAGCCCAGCCATCTTTTGTACCTTTCGTAAAAATTATTCTAATAATGTGTTGAAAACGCATTTCAATCACAATACTATTACATAATTTGTTAATATTAATCGTTATTATATTGCATTCCATATAAAGTGGCTGCGTAACAGTTAAGTACAATTTTCTTTCCTTAATAAAAGTATTACAAAATTCGTTGTGTGTTTGGAATGACTTGGAACGGCCTACATTGTAATGTAGTAGAAGTTAGCATATATCAGGACCCCTTTTGTGGGAGGTGGGTGGTACATGTGAGTGAAAACTTCGATTTGGTGGTATCTGTTTCAGAAAAGTTTGAGGAACACTAACAAGGAGTTTAATAGTCGTAGCAGGGAGAACAATATTGTTAAAATTTTACAAGGAATATTTAATAATACATTTTGTAGAAGAAAAAAAATCCGCTGGGGAAACTTGAAACAAAGAGAAATAATTCATATTTTTTAAAAATAAAACGCAGATATTTCCACTAGAAACAGTACAATAGGACTCTCTTTCTGCCCCTGTACGTGCTTGCGTATATGTATGTGTATTTATGTGTGTGGGTGTACGATCTCCCAGTAGGCGTTTCAACTATCTCCCCCCCCCCGCTTCTCCTCCGGCACTCTCTCTCTCCTTCTCTCCCCCCCTCCTGCTTGCAATCGATTAATGATTGTTTTATACATAGTGGTCTGATAATTCTGCACGACCAGACACAATATTATGGAGAGCCATACATCACTTGCGGTCGATGTGGTTTAATAGAATTTTTTCCCCCTTACTTTGCGTCATTTACGAAAGAATAAAATCACGATTTTTGACAGTAACTGGGCCTTTTTTCAAAATATATGGCCCTGCTCTTAATGATCACTTGAGGTTAGAATTTCACCATAAATTTATATATATATATATATATATATGTAATCAATGTAGTTTGGGTTCTAAAGCTTAAACATCAAATGAATAAAAAAAGCTTACAGTAAAATTTCACATTCTCGAACGTGTTCAGAAAGTTTCATAATAAACATACAAACTTCATTGCATTTTTGTGTCCTTTATTTTAAATATATATAGTGTGCATAGAAAAGATTTAACATGGATGGACTTGTCGATCTGAAGTAAACACTTCAGACTGCTGTGAATTTTCTCCTTCATAACGTCTACCTACAATGTCACATGGCGACTGATGACATCAGCAGACAACGGGATTTTGAAATGGAAAACTAAAGTCTTGACGTCACATCTGGTTGGTTACCATAGCAACGGCGGAGGTCAATTTTGATAGCAGAAAGGTAGAAGAAAATCAGTTCTGGAAGTATTGGGTGTTAATATTTTTTGATCTGTTAATTATTTCGGTGAGGAGTGGAAACTGATTGAAAGAGCAGAATATGTTGTGGAGTCCCAACATGCACGTTTGCTTACATATGACCGAGATTTGATGCACATACGAGGGAAAATGCAAGAAAGGACATAGGAACAGTAAATACAATAAGATGAGGTGAGCAGCTATTTTTTATTCCAGTATGTTTTTGTGAAACTCATACAAAGGTACGTTTCGAAATCTTGATTTATGCTATACCTTGTATCCTTAACCAATAATATATATTTGCGCAGCTGCAGATAGGGTACAAGGGTTTCGTTTTAGCATTCGTGTTTATCTTCTTGAGTGTGTGTCCTTAACTATAAATGAATCAACATCTTGAGTATAAGTTTCTTAGGTATTACCTTTTTAAAATCAAGAACTCAGCAATCAACGCTTAATTATCCTCATAATCATCATATCAACGTTGCCAGAAAATTGTTTACTTACGTAATTGGCTCCTTCCACTTCTTTTTTCTAATTTCAGTCCTTCGGAAACAGAAATAAAAGCAACACGTTGTTTCTTCCACTGTAATGATGACAATCTAGCACCAAGCACGTAACCATAACGAGTGTTTGAATAACGGACAGTACAAACCTACTGCTAAACACCGGTTTGTTTAGACTGTAATGTTGCGGGTTACCATGATGACCTGCCAGATCTGACGTAAGACTTTAGTTCTGTACTAACAATTTCCACGGAGCTCGCTTCATGAACGTCCACTCTTAACAGGAGTCAGCTATCCTCTTATACCATTGAGCCCCCGTGGCCCTTTCTAAAACTAGTGTTATACGATTTTATTACAAGCTCTCTCAACGTACATAACAAATAAGAATCTAAATGTTGGATGACATATAATATCATGCAGTGACTGTTTTAACGGTGTAGTTAGATGTTCGTTTCACCGTATCCTCCTACTTGTTAACTGAACACCAATTTTCGCTGCGTCACAATTGAATCGGTTATTGCAGAAAGGACGCATGTGCCAGCCTATTCTAGTCTTATGGCACATGTGTCGTTTATGCAATAACCGATTCATTTCTATCAATACTTTTGCTGTCATTAACCCTGTTTCTGTGGGTAACAGTCTAATCTTTTACTAGTAACAACTTCAAATTTAAAACACCTGTAGATTTTCGTATGGCATATGTTGAACGCAGTGGCTCGAAATCTACTTTAAACGTGATCACCATCCTATAAAAGATAATGGCAAATTCGTACACGTTGCCCAGGAAACATGGAATCATAAAGTTGAATCCGATCATAATCAGTTAAATAGATCAAATAAATCGAAACTAGAATTAAAGTCATTAAAGGGCGTCTATTAATGGCATTTATGTCCAAATTGTCAATATTCATTTGAAACTGATCAGAAAATATAAGCCTATTTGTATTGTAATGTTGGTTTAAAGCAACTAAAATGTGCTATGTGACGCTATAGATTGCTTGCTTCTCACGTTTATAAGTAGGAAAGCGACCTGATATAGGTCAGAAGAGCAGCACTAGCTGCCTCATTATTCTCGCTTCTGTGCTCTTACTCTTTCCTCCGAGAGAGAATATGAGCTACAATGTCTTATATTGAATAGTTGGCAATGGTCATTACACGTCGTATAAAAACCATATTTTCATGGGTTGTATATATAAGGTAAAGTAAGGTAATTTGTCAGTACAGGTAATTAGACAGTATAGGAAATTTGACAGTATAGTCAATTTGGCAGTACAGGTAATTCGGCAGTATAGTCAATTTGGCAGTACAGGTTTTTTGGCAGAACAGGTAATTTGGCAGTACAGGTAATTTGGTTGTATAGGCAATTTGGAACTACAGGTTATTTTGCAGAATACAGTAATTTGGCAGTACAGTAGTACAGATAATTTGGCAGAACGGGTAAATTGTCAGCACAGGCGTGTTCGCAGTGCAGATAATTTGGCAGTACAGGTAATTTGGCGGAACAAAAGTTTGGCAGTGCAGGTAATTTGGAAGTGCAGGTAATTTGGCAGTATAGGCAATTTGACATAATGTGTAAATTGTCCGCACACGTGTTTTGGCATCCAGATAATTTGGCAATATAGGAAATTTGACAGAACAGGTAATTTGGCAGTATAGACAATTTGGCAGCACAGGTAATTTGACAGTACAGGTAATTTGGTTGTATAGGAAATTTGCTAGTACAATTATTTTTTCAGTACAGGCAATTGGCAGGAACGGATAAATTGTCAGCACAGGTGTATTGGCAGTACAGGCAATTTGGCAGTAACAAATAATTGGTCAGCACTGGTAATTTGGAACTATAGTAAATCTGGCCGTACAGGTTATTTTACAGTATAGTCAATTTGGCAGTATAGAAATTGGCAGTACAGGTAATTTGGCAGTATAGATAATTTGGAAGTACAAGTAATTTGTCAGCACAGGTGTATTGGCAGTGCAGTTAACTTGGTAGTATAGGAAATTTGCCAGTACAGGTAATTTTGCAGTATATGCAATTTGTTAGTACAGGTAATTTGGCAGTACATGCAATCTGGCAGAACACTTAATTTGGTAGTACAGGTAATTAGTCAGCATAGTTAATTTTACACTATAATAAATTTGGCACTACAGATAATTTGGCAGTATATGCAATTTTTCAGTGCGGGTAATTTGGCAGTATAGGCAATTTGGCACAACACTTAATTTGGCAGTACAGATAGTTTGGTCGTACAGGCAATTTGGCAGTACCAGTAGTTTGGCAGTATATGTAATTTGGCGGAACAGTTAATTTGACAGTATAGTCAATTTGGCAGTACAGGTAATTTGTCAGCACAGGTAATTCGGCACTTTAAAAAATTGACAGTACAGGCTATATATTGCAGTATAGTCAACTTGGTAGTATACGCAATTTGGCAGTACAGGTAATTTGGCAGTATAGGAAATTTGCCAGAACATGTAATTTGGCAGTAGAGGAAATTTGGTTGAATAGGTAATTTTGCAGTATAGACATCTTGTCAGCACAAGTAATTTGTCAGTATATGCAATTTGGCAGAACAGGTAATTCTTTAATGCAAGTGATTTGTCTGTACAGGCAATTTGGCAATACAGGCAATTTGACAGTACAGGTAATTTGGCAGCATAGATAATTTTGAAGTATAGGCAATTTAGCTGCAGAGGTAATTTGGCAGTATAGGCAATTTAGCAGCAGAGGTAATTTGGCAGTATATACAATTTCGCAGTACAGGTAAATTGGCCGTATAGGCAATTTGGCAGTACAGGTAATTTAGCAATATATGTAATTTGGCATTACAGGTAGTTTTTACATTATAGGCAATTTGGCAGTAGAAGTAATTAGGCAGTATAAATATTTGATAGTACAGTTAATTTAGTAGTATAGTTAATTTTGTAGTACATGTAATTTTGGAGTATACCCAAATTGGCAGTACAGGCTAATTGGCAATGTAGGCTATTTGACAGTACAGTTAATTTAGCAGTATAGGTAATTTGGCACCACAGGTAATTTTGCAATATAAGCAATTTGGAAGTACAGGTAATTTGGCGGTACAGGCAATTTGGCAGAACATTTAATTTGGCAATACAGGTAATTTGGCAGTATAGGCAATCTGGTAGTACATGTAATTTTGCAGTATAAGCAATTTGGCTGTACAGTTAATTTAGCAGAACAGGTAATTGGCAAAAGAGTTACTTTTTTTCAGTATAGGCAATTTGTCAGTACAGGTAATTTGGCAGCATAGGCAATTTAGCATTACAATTAATTTGTCAGTACATGTAATTTGGCAGTATAGGTATTTTGAAGTGTAGACAATCCGGCAGTACAGGTAATTTTGCTATATAAGTTATTTGGTTGTACACGCTACTTGGCAGTATAAGCAATTTGACAGTACAGGTAATTTGGCAGTATAGGTAAATTTGCAGTATAAGCTATTTGGCAGTACAGGTAATTTGACATTATAGGCAATTTGGCAGTACAGGTAGTTTGGCAGTATAGGCATTTTGGCAGTACAGGCTATTTGACAGTGTACGTAATTTTGCAGAACAGGCTATTTGATAATGTAGGCAATTTGGCAGTACATGTAATTTGGCAGTATAGGCAGTACAATTATTTCTTCAGTACAGGTAATTTGGCAGTATAGGCATCTTGGCAGTATAGGCATCTTGGCAGTACAGGTTATTTTGCAGTGTAGACAATCTGGCAGTACAGGTAATTTTGCAGTACAGGTTATTTGGCAGTATAAGTAATTTGGTAGTACACGCCATTTGGCAGTATAAGCAATTTGCCATTATAGCTAATTTGGCAGCACAGGTAATTTTGCAGTATAAGCTATTTGGTAGTACAGGTAATTTGGCATTATATGCAATTTGGCAGGACAATTAATTTGTCAGTACAGGTAGTTTGGCAGTATAGGCATTTTGGCAGTACAGGCTATTTGACAATGTAGGCAATTTGCTAGTACAAGTAATTTGGCGGTATAGGCAATTTGGAAGAACATTTCATTTGACAATACAGGTAATTTGGCAGTATAGGCAATCTAGTTGTACACATATTTTGACCGTATAGGTAATTTGGCAGTAAAGGTAACTTTGCAGTATAAGCAATTCGGCTGTACAGGTAATTTGGCAGAAAAGGCAATTGGCAAAACAGTTAATTTGTGAGTATATGCAATTTGTCAATACAGGTAATTTGGCATTGTTGGCAATCTGTTAGTACACATATTTTGACCGTATAGGTAATTTGGCAGTACAGGTAATTTTGCAGTATAAGCAATTCGGCTGTACAGGTAATTTAGCAGAATAGGCAATTGGCAAAGAGTTAATTTGTGAGTATATGCAATTTGTCAATACAGGTAATTTGGCAGTATACGCAATTTGGTAATACAATTAATATGTCAGTACAGGTAGTTTGGCAGTATAGGCATTTTGGCAGTAGAGGCTATTTTGCAGTTAGACAATCTGGCAGTACAGGCAATTTTGCAGTATAAGTAATTTGGTAGTACATGCTATTTGGCAGTATAAGCAATTTGACAGTATATGTAATTTGGCAGTAGAGGCTATTTTGCAGTGTAGACAATCTGGCAGTACAGGTAATTTTGCAGTACAGGTAATTTTGCAGTATAAGTAATTTGGTAGTACACGCTATTTGGCAGTATAAGCAATTTGGCAGTATATGTAATTTGGCAGCACAGGTAATTTTGCAGTATAATGTATTTGTCAGTTCATGTAATTTGGCATTGTAGACAATTTGACAGAACAACTAATTTGGCAGTACATGTAATTTGGCAGTATGCCCTATAGGCAATTTGTCAGTACATGTATTTTGGCAGTATAGGTACTTTTGCAGTATAGGCAATTTGGCAGCACAGGTAATTTGGCAGTATAGGCAATTTGGCAGAACAGTTAGTTTGTCAGTATAGGATATTTGGCAGTATAGTCAATTTGGCACTACAATTAATTTGTTACTACAGATAGTTTGGCAGTATACGCATTTTGGCAGTACAGGCTATTTAACAGTGTAGGCAATTTGGCAGTACAGATAATTTGGCAGTATAGGCAATTTGGTAGTACAATTAATTTGTCAGTACAGGTAGTTTGGAAGTACAGGCATTTTGGCAGCACAGGCTATTTGGCGGTGTAGGCAATTTGGCAGTACAGGTAATTTGGCAGTATGGGCAATTTGGCAGTACAGGTACTTTGGCAGTACAGGCAATTTGGAAGTATAGGTAATTTGGCAGCACAGGCAATTTGGAATTATTATCTGCATGGCAGAAGGGGTACATTGCCAGCACAGGCGTTTTTGAAGTGCACGTTATTTGGCACTATAGATAGTTTGGTTGTATCACTTTATCAGCCTTTTCTCAGGAACTCTAGTGCTCTAAGTTTCACATTTTACATAGCAGATAAAGTGATATATGAGATTCAACCTATGCTGCTCGTTAAGGTCGATGCACTGTGAAACAAACAGAATATTACATTCCTTACAAAATACTGCCAAACTACCTTATTTTAACCTATCAATGTCTGTTCCTTAGTGTTTTGTTTCTTACGGTTTCAGGAGGTCCAAAATAAAATAAGTGACAACTTAATACCCAATATTCCAAAGCATTACTAAGGGCTAACCATTGAAAAAGTCACAATGACCGATTAAGGTTTCATCGACTATTTTACAAAACATTTATTTTGCAATTTAGAGTCAAAATATTCTAACATTTCTTGTTTATTCTGTAACGCATGAACAACCCTGGTATTTTCTCAGTCATACCAGGCCAAAACTGAGATGGCACCTACAAACTAGGCCATGGCCTCCTACCTTCCAACATTCTCTTCTCCGCCCTATCCTAGTCTGAGCTTAAGATGCCTAAAGGTTTTAAATATAATTTAATTCAAATTTAACATGAACGATTTTTCTACACGTGAAACCAACCAGTAGTCACCCTCAATGAGGAGAAAAGATGTTCTGTGTTTTCGAAGAGTAGCCGGGTAAAGCAATATATAATTACATAATTGACCCGAATTCTATCTCCGTTTCCTACAAAATATCATCTTCTTTCCTGAGTAACAAAACTTAGCACCGTATATCCTCAGAGAACTGCGGCATCTTTCTATGCTGCTATGATTGACCAGGGGACGAGTGACTCGATATGAAGTAGTCCACTAGTGTACTGATCTGACATCAGTATACTAGTTGAGAATTCTTCTAGGGAATTTCCTTACCATACAGGTTACCAGAACAACCTTGCTGAAATATCTATGAGGCTTCTATTTTGTGAAAGCTGGTGATCTCAAGAAATCTACTCTCGGAAGTGCACCGATGCCTGACAAGGGATATTATACTACAAAAATGATTGAGAACCCTTTTGCTTTCCCTTCTCAAACTTGAACTCTCTACACATTAACTCCGTATACACTAGCTCTCTACACATTAACTCCGTATACACTAGCTCTTTACACATTAACTCCGTATACACTAGCTCTCTACACATTAACTCCGTA